>JAGKTI010014022.1:0-22230 GCA_018397915.1 Birgus latro
TTACCTACGTTCACTATGCTGTCAGGTGGTGAACATATTTGACATACTCACCCCTGAACTATCATTTTTCTGGTTACATTTTATTTATTTCATGCTTTGTGTCCCATATTTGGGTGCATAGGCTGTGAAAAATGTAATTTTCTCAGTGATTATCATGTCTCTTACTGTGCTTTCAGTTGGTGAACATATTTGCCATGCTCACCTCTAAATCATCATTTTTCTGGTTAACCCGTCCAGTCCCAACCGGTTTTTTACCCAGCCTACCCCCAGGTCCCGACTGATTTTCAACTTTTTGTTTTTTGGCTGAAACCTTCGCTTTTGGTGAGAAACATCAAAAATTCATAGAGAAATCGCAATCCTGAGGATAGAACTGTTGATACAGGCGTCACTCAACCTTATGTTTTCCTTCTTTTTCAGGGTACCTGGCTATGGAAAGGTTAACTAATTCAAGCCACTTTAAAATATGTATTTATTTGATTTATTTGGTATGAATTTATGTGTATTACAAGTCTATATTGCTTTTCACACAATAATAGTCATTTATAAGCATTGTTCACTCACCCAAAACCCAAATATATGGGACCTTCCTTTATGACCTTACCACCTCATCACTTTTGTTTGTTTCTACCTCTAGCTTCTTTGTTTCTTTGTCCTTCACCTCAGGAATCACTTTCACTGTGAATTTCGTCATTGGAGAGACCGTGGGGCAACATAACTTTATTGGCCAGGTTACAGCTAACAGGTGAATTGCCCAGTGTTGGGGGAAGGGGAGGGGAAGGGGGGGTTAGGTGGGGCCAGGCAGTATCCCTGCTTGACAGCAGGTAGAGGAAGGTCTCCCACATATGCCTACCAAAAATCACCCGCGAATGTTGAAAAATGTGCACACAATGGGCCTTGCAATTGAGTGACGTACGATGCACGTCGTTGGGTCTGTACGCGGAAAAAAGTAGCGACGTGCATCGTACGTCGTTGGGACTCAGCGGATTAAATTTCACTTATTTCATGCTTTGTGTCCCATATTTGAGTGTATAGGCTGTGAAAAAGGTGATTTTCTTAGTGATTTTCATGTCTGTTACCTACATTCACTATGCTGTCAACTGGTGAATATCTCTGCCATACTCACCTCAAAATCATCAATTTTTGGTTAAAATTCAATTAATTCATGCATTGTGTCCATTATTTATGTGAATGGGGCCTTAAATAAGTGCTATGCATGTCTGGTAGGGAGGTAGGTAGGTGGTTCTCTGATTTAGGTTAGGTTAGGGTCTGGAATGACCAGTGCTGGAGCATCATGGCCCAATATCCGGACAAGACCACATTCCGGACATAACTTTGGCTTTATTACATCGGATAGTGGAGAAATTACTGTATAAAGAAAGAACCTCGGAAATTTGCCAAGGGTCGGAGCTCCTTGGAGAATGTCTACTTGTGTCACAGCATTCTATCCTCATTGCATAAACAATTGGCAAGAGTAATAAAATGCAGAGGTTCATAAACAGTTCATTGAGTTCAATACATCGAAATCAGCATTTTCAGTTAATCAGGATGTAGCTGTTTATTCAAAATGAAAGATGTTACGAATAAAAAGATGGAGCAGAAAGTATGTGCTTTTGCATTGCAAGAGTTTATACTCGTGAACTCATGTTTTGGACACAGTTAAGGAGAAAAGAATACTTTTCCGGGAATGGGAGAAGGGTGGTAACACGGAGGAATTCTTGGCTGCCAAGCATTGGGCTAGAGGAGAGGTATACAGGGTGAAGTCTGAGTCATAGAGACTTTTACTTGATAACCTAAATCTTGTGGGAAGGAAAAATATGATACTTAAGGTGGCAAATCAGGTGAAGAGGGATAATCCGGGATATTATAGGTGAGCAGTGTGTGAAGAATGATGAGGGAAGGGTAGTGGTGAACAGTGGGGATATTAAAGATGCATGGAGAGAGCATTATAGCTGGTTGTTGAATGAGGAGTTTGATTGGGAGAGGGAAGGTTTGGAGCCAGCAGATCCAGTCTTTGGCCCTTGGCCTTTGATTGACACTGCTACTATGAGTGAGGCAATAGGCAGGATGCGGGTGGGGAAGACAGCAGGTGTGTCTGGGCTGACTGCCGAAATGTTGAAGGTCTCAAGAGATATAGGGGTGAGGTTAGTCACTGACCTGATAAATATGGTTAAATATGAGTGTGTTGTTCCAGATAATTGGCTGATGAGTGTAACTGTAAATATGCACAAAGGGAAGGGTGATGCCTGGAAAGAGGAAATTATACAGGTATAAAGCTTTTAGATCAAATAATGAAAGTAATGGAGAGAGTTCTAGATGGTATTATTAGAGAAAAGCGTGAATATTGATGAGATACAGTTTGGGTTTATGCCAGGCAGGGGGACCACTGATGCCATATTCATTGTTCGACAGCTTCAGGAAAAATATATTGGAAAGAAAAGGGAGACATGTTATGTGCCGGAGGTGGGGCTGGAGTTAGCTCGGTTGCTAGGGTGAGAAGTGGTTGGAAGAAGTTCAGGGAGCTGTTGCCTCTCCTGACATTGAGAGGACTCTCCTTACGTGCTAAGGGGTCTTTGTATGCAGCATGTGTTAGGAGTGTGATGCTATTTGGTAGTGAGACCTGGGCAGTAAAGGAAGAGGATATTCGCAAGTTTAAACGTACAGAAATGACAGTGATTAGGTGGATGTGCAGTGCGTCCCTGTGTTCAAGGCCTGGGGGGGCTGGGTTTTCGATGGAAGAGTTGAGAGGTAGGATGGGACTGGAGTGTATTGGTGTTGTGATGAGGAGATGTAGGCTGAGGTGGTTTGGACATGTGGAGAGGATGGGGGATGATAATTGGGTACAGAGGGTGAGAGGTGTTAATATTGAGGGAGGGGTTGGGAGGGGTAGACAGAGAAAGACATGGGACGAGGTCATTAAGTGTGACTTAAGGGTTAAGGGACTGAACAGGGAGGCTGCCAGGGATCAAGCAGCGTGGAGAGCCACCATTAGGTGACCAAGGCCGACGCATGCAAGCATGTTGGAGCCTTCAAAAACGAAACGAAACGAATAGCCATTGCAAATAACAGGTATCTGGCATTGCGCATTAGTCACATCTGTATCACTTGTACAGTCAGTTTAAAAGATACTGTACCTTTTGTTGTGAAGGTAAGGGTGTGGTAGTGTATACAGTAGTGTGTAAAGAAGGGTATATTAGTGTATACAGTACACCCCACCCTCAGCTATCACTTCTAATTGGTGCCGCCATGGCTGCACTATAGCTGAAAACGCGATAGCTGAAGTGAAGAACTTATGGTAATAATTCTAATTGGTGCCATGACCTCAGTATTTACCCCTAAGATACTCGTTTTGTACCACATAATAACATATTATAGTAAAAAAATGAGCATACTGTTCAGACTTTATCGGCATGCTCCACTGTTTATAAATAAAGAAGATGGCGGCTGCTTCAGCTGTGCACTGCAAGTGCTCCAAATGTGGACTTTTTTCACTTCTGTGAGGAGGTTGAACTTCACCAAATTCATTGTGCTAAGTAATGAAACATTTAAGAGTCTTTGGGTATGCTGTAGTGACTAGTTTATAGGTTTGTTTGTAAAACCGCTATGAAAGTGTTGGTGACGAAGCACATATCTCTAAGTCAAGACGAAGTATAAGGCTTCCCATCATCATCATCACGTATATAAAAGTTGTTATTAATGTATTATAGTGGAGCTTTATTCACACTTGAGCATACAGACTTTATCAAATGAACTTCTTCAATCACTGCTTGAGTAGCATCCTCCACCATCTTGAATGTTTTGGTTGGTCAGCTGATGTGTCCACTTGGCCAAGCTTTTTTTGCTCGATCCACAAGGCTGGTGCGTGATAGCAGGCATTTAGTGCGTGATAAAAGAATTTGGGTAGGTTTTTTATACATGCGTGATAGCGGTAAAACACTATAGTGGAACCCTCGATAGCCGAGGGTTGGGTGTACTGTATTTTGTTAATCAGGGTATGTGCTCACTACAACAGTTACTACTTGCACATTGCACTATGTAGGCAGTTGATAAAGTTTGGCTGATATTAAAATTTGTCTTCCAGCAGTTATGCACTTTTTTTGGTACAGTAAATTTGTTTATATTGAACCTTGATTAACCCCCTCGTGCACCGCAAGTTTTCTGTGAATGTGTGTGACATGATAAGAGAAAATGCCACAAGGGCAGGCTGGACTCACACACAAAGGAAAACATTCCTATTTATTTTATTTCCCCCAGAAATTGGTTATAATGATATCAACTGTATGCCATCATCTTCCCTGATGTTTATACTAAATGGTAAGCTAATAAAAACACAAAATTGATGAGTAAAAGTACTGTGAAAGTACTGAAATGAGGTGAGAATACTGTTGTTCAACAGTGAAAATAACTGCCCTGCACTCTAGCATAAAATTTTTCTTGCATAATGCAAGGGCTAAGCATATGCCTAGATGCTGAATTTCAAGAGTTTTCATGTGGTGTTGTTGGAATTCTGGTACAACCAATAGTTTTCAAGTAAATCACCAATGTGCCCCCCCTCTGCCCCCCAAACTAAAAACCGAGAGAATTCCAACTACAGTATTTGAGAGTGTTGGCCTGGAAGTAGACACCTTCCCCTATGACGCACCAAATAATGACGTTTCATGCTAAAACATTATTTTTGGTGAATATTTTTGTCCAGAATTGCCTGATTGGCATCCTTTCAGACCAACACTGATAAATGTGTCATAGTGCATCATCGGTTCCTCTTCAGACTAACACCGTTTTGACTCGTTTTGAGCCTTGTGTGTGAAGGGGTTAACAGTGTTCGGAAACTCCCAGTACTGTTGTTTGCAGATGTTACTGTATTATTAAGTGAAGAAGGGTAATTGCAAGGCTTGGTGAATGAGTTTGGGAGTGTGTGTAAGAAATAGAATCTAAAGGTGAATGTAGGGAAGAGTAAAGTTATGGTCTCTGTACACTAAATGTACAGTAAGGCTGGATGTGAAGGAAATGGAAAATGTGAGTGTGTTTAAGTACTTGGGTAGTGTGATGAGTAAGGATGGAAGTTAAGAGGATGAAGTGCTTGACAGGGTACAAGAGGAAAGAAAGGTTGCTGGTTCTTTGAAAGCAGTGATAAGGAACAGGGAAGTGAGCATGGAAGTAAAAAAGTCACTGCATGACAGTATTGTTATAACAACTCAAACCTATGAAAGTGAAGCTTGGACCTTACTGGAAGGACACAAGTCAAGAGTGAGAGCAGGAGAAATGAGTTATTTGAAAGAAGCATGTGGAGTTACATGGAGTGACAGACAGACAAATGAGGAAATGAAGGAGCTTTGTGGTGTGGATGTGGATGTGATAGAAAGCATTAAGAGGAATACATTGTGATGGTTTGGCCATGTGGAGAGGATTGCGAGCAAGAGACTAACGAGGAGAGTGTATGTGAGTGAGGTGGAGGGGAGAGGGAGGGGGAGGCCGAGGATGAGATGGAGAGATGGAGTGGAGAGGTATATGAGACAGGGGAAAGTGAACTGGGAGCAAGGCAGTGAAGTGGCATTGGACAGGGCAACCTGGAGGCGGTTTGTCTGTGGCCACCTCTTACAGGATTGAAGCGTCTGGCAATAGGTAGATCCATCCATCCATCATCCAATCCTACGCTGCCCCATGAGGAGCGTAGGAGATAGGTAGATGGATTAACTGAATTACAGCTTTACCAAGTTCTTTGGACCAGCCAAACAGTCTCCTCATCTACCTGAAAAAGGCTTTGTTTACTGTATATGGCAGATTGACTAACCATTTGACAGCTGGGTTTGAATTGTGCAGAGCCTTGTTGAGTCCACAAAAAAAGTAAAACAGCTCTTTAACATTTGGAGTACTGCAATGCTGTATATCTAATAAACTAGGTTTGGTATATACAGGAACAAAACTGGGTTCGTGAATGAAGATGACCATTAAAATTGGAATTTAATGAGCTTTCTTACTTAATGATCCATGTTTTCCCCAATTAGTTTGCAGTATTTAGGGTTACTGTATTGTGTTGTTTATTGACATCCTTTTGTCCTGACTAGTTTATCTAAAGCGGTGATCTCTTGTATTTTTTTGTTATTGATTTTGTTTGTTTGTTTATTATTTGAAGTGCTCAGTTTCTACAGCTGTTTGAGAAAATAGACTCTACCCCACAGATATTCCACACAGCTTTGAAAATTATACAGTAGTATGGGTGGAGGAATGGATAGATTATCTTTTCAAAAAGAAATGTACTGAATGATAAAATGTATATCAGTTGAATTTTCAGATCCATCCATCCATCCATCATCCAATCCTACATTTCTCCATGAGGGGCATAACTTGGTCCTGACACTTAAGATGAAAGTGACCATTCTCACTCCTCCGTGAGTGGCATTACATAAGCAATAAACCCCAGCCACCCCTTGGATATAAACCAACACTGGCTCATTCTGATTGGAGTGCCTTAATTGCTCACAAACCACTAGCTGCCATTATTTGATTATATGTTTACCACCCAGCCTAGTAAATGGTTATCTGGTGTACAGGAAGGCAAATACCATTTGGATTGTCACTCAGTGTAGAGTCACCCACAGATAGAAGGAAGAGGAAAGAACAAAGGAAAAAAAAAACAGAGGAGGGAGCATAAAGTCACCCATAGGCAGAAGGAAGTGGAAGGAATGAAGGAAAGAAAGACAGAAGTTGAAGGAAGGAAGAGAGGAAAGGGCAGACACCCAAAGCGGCATTACATCGAGTGAGTGGATGGTGAGCACCCTCACCTGCCACATTATATGTTATTTTAACCAGCCAAAGAAAGAAAAATGCTATTGCACTGTATTATAAAGCCGCCTAACTATCTTCTCTGTGAAAACTAGTCTTGTATAGCTAATTGGAATATGAATGCAGTGGATATTCAAATAATGTTAAGATAGCAGTCTAACTATTTCTTCTGTGAAAACTAGTCTTGTATAACTGATTTGAATATGAATGCAGTAGTCATTCAGGTGAAGTAAGATATTTCATTCTTCCCAGACAATCAGATTTGTGAGCTCTCTCCTCTACAAGATCCTACACAGCAAACGTTTCCTAGCAGGCAGTGTTCTCAAGTTCATGAATATCCAGGTTAGTCTTATTTTTGTGTTTTGTAAAATCAGTCAGTAATGTCCTTCACTTCTCCATCAATACAGCTTATGAACAGTTCATTATGCCATCATTGTACAAGTACAGTAATCCCTCATTTATCTGGACGTGCAGTATCCGGACCTGTTCATCATCCGGATACTGAGCCTTGGCTCTATTAAACATTATCCGAATTTGCTTGCCATTATCGAGACGTAAAAGTCCTCGAGAACTTTGGCCGGCCAGCTGACAAGTTCAAACATTTGGTATCACGACCTCTGGACTCGAGCCGTGAGCTGGAACCCACAACCAGAGCTAAAATGTCCACCCCTGTACTGAATCGTCAAAGTCACACACTGGTCCAATCACTCCCAGCGAACCTCCAGCACCCAAGTAATACGACTGTACACTAATACCTCGATATACAATACCCCTATATGCAATACCCCAGCTCAATGATGGGGGTAGAAACACCGCCATACCCCACCTAACAATGGCCAAACCCTGGTTTAACGATGGGTTTTGATTTTTTTAACCAATTTTGATGATATTTTAGGCTATAATTGTGTGTTTAGGTTGATTTATAAACTGTTTTTAGACTTAGAGTAATGTGTTTTAGCCATAGGTGGGGTGAAAATTATCATTTTGGGGTACAGTTTACTAAGTGTGATTTTTTCCAGATTTATATTTGACATTGTTCAGATTTTATTTGTTGGTTTTAGTGAGTTATTTACAGGTGTTAGGCTTGGGTTAGCTTCTTTTACTGCAGTTAGGCCACTTAGATTGGCTTTAAACTTGTTAGGCTCATCTGAGTGGGTTTTGGACTTGGTTGGGGGGGAACCCAATGCTGATAGACGCTTCCCATTACTCTACATGTTAAAAGTACCCCGATATACGATACCCCGCCTAACAGTGGGATTTTACTCAACCAATTACATGGTTAAACCAGGGTATACGTGTAATCCACAAGCGGTGTCAAATCATTCATATGCATCCTCACAGAATGTCCACAGTCACACGGCCACCGGAATAAGGCTTTCCTAACTGCCACTGAGCATGTAACACAGACTGCAGGTCACAAGTACATGTTTAGTGACAGTGGCCGACCACCTCTCTACCAAACGTCCAAAGTCGCCCGGTCACAGGGAGTTGTGTTTCCACACGGCCACCGGGCGTGTAACAACGACCGCGAGCCACGAGTAAATGTACAGTAAAAGCTCATGTCCATCTCGTGACAGAAGGGTGCAAATCCTGCCCACAGCCTCGCTTCTCTCCCCTCCATCCTTCCTCCATACCCTCCCGGCTCCCTCCCCTCACTCCTTCAGTCCCTCCCCTCCTTTGTACTGATAGCACTGACTCGTGAGTTTTGGCAATTTTTTTTGTATTTATTCAAATATTATTGGTCATATCAAAATTCCTAAGTGACCATGAGAAATTTGTGAAATTCTGCATCTAGACATTCTTAACTCATGGAAGGTGCTGGTAAAATTTTGCAGTAGGATGGTGGGAAGTTATATGAAGGTAAGTTTTACTCTTGAACACTATTTATTTTCACTGCATTTCTGTACTGTTACTAATTAGTTTTCTGTGTTTTTATTAGCTTATCTTTTATTATAAATACCAGTGAAGATGATTGTATACCATTTGTACCAATTTAACCAATTTCCTATGACATTTGGCCATGGAATTTTTTTGTGGCACAGGTGTTAGGTAGCTGATTTTCCAACCGTTCTGAGGTTCCTGTGGATGTTTTTTGTTTATGCATTGTTTCCTTGGTGTTTATCATTAATATTGATAATCCTGTGTGTGTTTTGATGTCTACATATGGCAGATTGACCTGACAACTGTGCCTATTTAGGAGGAGTACTGTACATACAGTATTGTATAGGTAAGGTGTTTTTTGGTTTTCAGTGTTTTTTTTTTTTGCATGGTTTTCTTGGTGTTTAGATTTCTCTGGATATTCCTATGTCTGTTTTGATGTCTAAATATGGCAGACTGACCTGAAAACTACCAAAATTAGGAGGGGTACTGTACATACAACAGTGTATAGGCAGGGTGTTTTTTGGTTTTCAGTGTTTTATTTGCATGGTTTTCTTGGTGTTTAGCATTACTTTGGATATTCCTATGTGTGTTTTGATGTCTGAATATGCCTGAATGACTGGAAAACACTGCCAGAGTAAGCAGAGGTACTGTACAAATAGGTTTGGTATAGGTTGGACATTGGGTATAGGTAGGGTCTGGGTATAGTAGGGGGGATATTGTTCATTATCTGAACGTTGCCACTACCCGGACATGCCTTTGGCTTTGTTACGTCGGATAATTGAGGGACTACTGTATTGTAGTCCCCCACACTATAACACACTTCCCTTATGCACCTCACCATCACAACACATACACTTCATTAACACAACCTCTACAAAAGATTGAGTGCCCAGCTGAAGTGGTTGATTTTCTGCAGTACAGTGAGTACCTGTCCAGAAGAACCTGTGACCACAACAACAACAGCCGAAATATATCTTCATGTATTTTATAGCTAGGGTGAATGCATCTCGAATTGTACTAATAGTGGAAAAATATTTGTGTAAAAATCTGAAAAATGATGGAAATGAAAAACAACATCAGTCAATGAGACTTTTGGTATGAGCCCTTCTTTAGAATTACAGTCAAAGTTAAAGCAATATTTGGAACACACTGAAAATCTATCTGTCTGTCTATCTATTGCCAGACGCCATAATCCCGTAAGGGGTGGCCATTTGACTTTGAGTTATTTGTTTTACAGGGAGGTCCACTAACCCTCCACCAAGGCACTTGTTGACACGTAGGGAGCATGTATGGTTTGGTTATATGGTTACCACCCAGTGTTGTAGATGGTTTCTTGGCTTACAGGAAACCAGTTGGCTTGTCACTCAATGTAAAAGCACCTTTAAAGGAAAGAAAGCAATAAGAAGTGACAGGAAAGATGGGAGAAATAGGAAGAGAGGAGGGCAGGCACAGAAAAAGAATGATAAAGGCTAAGGAAGAAGTAGGCAGCACTACATCAAGTGAGTGGATGATGATCACCACCACCTACCACTAAATCACTGAAAAACACAGAAACAAAAAAGGGGTGCATTTTGTATGGACCATCACTCAGCAGTGATAGTTCTTACAGACCCAGAGGCACCACCAAAATAATAATAAACAAGCATATAGGCACATTAATCAGTGAAAAGGTTTCCAGCTTATTTATGCCAATTTCCTGGAAGACAGGAAGAAAAAATTAGAATGGAAAAATATGTGTGTAAATCATATTCCTGAACACTATGAATATTGAACTGAGAAAGAGAGAAGGGAAATTTGATTAAACTTGCAAGTCTTTTATTTGGTTGTCTGGTTGGTTTTAGGAGAACTCCTTTCTCTTTATTGCTTGTAATTACTCCCTACTCTGCAGTAGATGGGAATTATTTACAAAGGTGTCCTTTCTACCTAACTTATTGCTAAATCTGAGATACATCTTCATTTAGACAGTAGTCATTTTTTGGTCATGTTGTTATCAGTTTTTTTTTCATTCTTTCTTTCTTTCTTTCTCCCTCCCTCATTTCACTGATCTCGGATTTAATGTATGCCAAAGCACATTATTTAACTCACGTTCTTCCTCTCTTTAGATTTTGCCTGGATATTTTAGTGCAATACACTACATATATATGTATCATAGGTTATTAAATACATAATCATGGATCATCTTCCTACGAAACAGAGGAATTCATAAACACAAGTATTTGTGGGTGCAACATACCACATGTAGGTGCAGTGTACTGTACATGTCTAAATCATCATATTTGGACCATGTCTTATTTGTAGCATAGGAAGTAAATTTTGTTGCTACATTATAACCTTTGCCACAACCACTATGCTCACTTTTTTTGTGTCTTATAACTGGTATTACCATCTTTACCCTTATCACCATGATCTAGAGTAGTTTAATGACACAGAGTGAGTAAATGTAATGAAGAAAAATTACATCAGGTGGGAGGGGGAACAAAAACTATACCACCTGCTGGGACAAGCGGGAGGTAGACATACGCCACGTGGTGAGCTGATTGGTGCTTCCACAGCATTGCCAAGGATATGGCTTCATTTGCATCTCTGCATATGTGACAGTTTTAGCAGATTTGTTTGTTACATTACTTCGTACAATGACTCCAACCTACTGGTAATGGCAGATGTTATATAGCTTAGATGAGATATCTCTGGTATGAATTTGTTAGAAACAATATCATTAACCTCTTGAGCCTGTCTTAGCTAATACAAGATTAATTTATTTTCATATTATTTAATGTTTAGTACAAGCTCCTGTACCCGGAGGAGCAGTGTCACTGTGGACCAAGTAGGAATGAGTCAGAGATAACAAGTGAATATAAATTGGCAAGTACAGGCATGACTTGGGTGGCACACACAAGGTGAAAAATTATCTTTGAGATAGCAGAAGAATTATTTATAGCAGCATTCACCATCCACTCACTTGATGTAGTGCTGCTCTCGGGTGTCTGCCCTTTCCTCTCCATCCTTCTTTCCTTCAATCCTCTTCTGTCTCTTTTCTTCATTCTTTCCTTGTCCTTTGCCTACAGGTGACTTTACACTCCCTCTTCTGTCTTTCTTTCCTTCATTCTTTCCTTGTCCCTCTGCCTGTGGGTGACTGTACACTGAGTGACAAGCCAGATGGTTTCCTGTACACCAGGAAACCATGTACTGTGCTGTGTGGTAACCATATAAAACCAAATTTTGGCGCCTAGTGGTTTAGTGGGTAATTACGGCGCTCCAGTCAGATTGAGCCGGTGAAGGTTTATATCCAAGGGACGGTTGGGGTTTACTGCTCACATAATGCCACTCAGGGATGAGTGAGACTGGTCACTTCCATCCTCAATATCAGGACCAACTTGCCTAGTCCCAGGCTCCTACGCTTCTCTGTGGGGCGACTTAGGATTGGATGATGGATGGATGGATAATGTAAATGTGGACGTTTGTGCTGGGAGGGGGTTGGTGATAGCCAATACCCTCTTCAGGCACAAAATGATCCATAGGTATACGTGGCAAGTGGTGAGAAGGGTTGATGGTGAACTGAATGAATGGAAGGCAATGATTGATTATGTTTGTGTAGATGAAAGAATGAGAATGTGTATAATGGATGCAAGAGTATATAGAGGTTAGGGGAGTGGACTTTCTGACCCAGAATCAAAGTCCAAACAAAATGGAGGAAGAGAAGAAGGGAAGGACAGGAGGAAGTAGTTCTTACAAGGAGGGTAGAAAAGTTACAAGAGGATGGAGTAAAGGCAGAATATAAAAGGGAAGTGGAGGAGTGACTGGGTAAATACAGTATAGATTGGAGCAGATGGGGAATGTGGAAGGTGTGTACAAGATATTCACAGAAGAAATCTGTGCAGCATGTGAGGTGGTGTGTGGGGTGAAGAGAAGACGAAAGGGGGTTCAAGGAACAGCATGGTGGACTGAAGAGGTGAGGGAGACTGTGGCACAAAAGAAGGAAGCATATAATGAGTGGATGAGGAACAGGGGCATCAAAGAAGTTGAGAGATGGAAAAGAGAGTTATATGTAGAAAGGAGGGGAGAGGTGAAAAGATAGAAAGAGTAAGAAGAGAGTTGATGAGGAATTTGGAAGGAATTTGAGCGTAAAGTGGAGGGAATGTAAGAAAATGTTCTGGAAAGAGGTAAAGACAGTTAGGCAGAGTGCCAAAGAAGTTAGTTGGGGTGTGAAAGATAAAAAAGGTAGATTACTAGTGGAGAAGGGAGAAAAGTGAACAGATGGAGAGAACACTTTAATGAATTGTTGAACAAAGAGAATGAAAGTAATGCAAGTATAAGTGGCTGGGAAATGGCTGGGAGAAGGAGGGATATGAGAAGAGAGGAAGAAATCAGTAGGATGGAAGTGGTGGAAGCAATGAAGAAAGTTAAAATGGGGACAGCCCCAGGAATTGATGAAGTGTGTGGTGAAATGCTGAAGCATGGGAGAGAGATAGCAATAGAATAGATGTGGAAGGTGTGCAGATTGGCCTGGGAGGAAAGTAGAGTCTCGGAGGATTAGAAGTCAGGTATAATTATTCCCCTGTGCAAAGGAAAAGGGGAAATTAAGTGTGTGGTAATCATAGGGGCATTTGCCTTCTTAGTGTAATAGGAAAAGTATATGGTATGAAACTTATTGACAGAGTTAGGGAAATAACAGAGGAATTAGTTGGAGAAGAACAGGGAGGTTTTTGTAAGGGAAGATGTTGTGTAGACCAGATATTCATTCTTAGATCTTTAGTGGAAAAGGAAGGGAAAGAAGTTGTATGCAGCCTTCATGGATTTGGAGAAAGCATATGACATATGTGGAGTAGATGGGTAGCTGTTGAAGGCCATGAAGAGTATGTATGAGGGTGCTAAGGCCACAGTGCGTGTGGATGGTGAACTGAGTGAATTTTTCCATTTGAAGGTTGGATTGAAACATGGATGTGTCATGTCTCCATGGTTGTTCAATCTGTATATGGATTGGGTTATAAAAGAGATACAAGGTTGGGCAGTGGATGTTGGAGTGGCCCTAGTGAGAGAGGGCAGTGTTTGGAAACTCCCTGTACTGTTCTTTGCAGATGATACTGTGTTGTTGAGTGAAGATGAAGGGGAGCTGCAAGGCTTGTTGGATGAGTTTGGGAGAGTGTGTAAGAAACAGAATCAAAAGGTGAATGTAGGGAAGAGTAAAGTGATGGTCTTCGAGAGAAGTGAAGTCAGTGAATGTACAGTGAGACTGGATGGGAAAGATATGGAGAATGTGAGTGCATTTAAGTACTTGGATAGTGTGATGAGTAAGGATGGAAGTTTGGAGGGTGAAGTGCTTGAAAGGGTGCAGCAGGGAAGAAAGGTTGCTGGTTCCTTGAAAGCAGTGATAAGAAACAGGGAAGTGAGCATGGAAGTGAAAAAGCTGCTACATAACAGTACTGTGATATCAACCCTAACATATGGAAGTGCAGCTTGGACCCTTTTGGAGGGACACAAGTCAAGAGTGAGAGCAGTGGAAATGAGTTATTTGAGAGGAGCATGTGGAGTCACATGGGGAGACACTGATAAATGAGGAAGTTAAGGAGCATTGTTGTGTGGATGTAGATGTGATAGGAAGTGTTAAGAGAAACACATTAAGGTGGTTTGGGCATGTGGAGAGGATGGAGAGTGAGAGACTGGCGAGGAGAGTGTATGTGAGTGAGGTGGAAGGGGGGAGAGGGAGGGGGAGGCCAAGGATGAGATGGAGGGATGGAGTGGAGAGGTATATGAGAGAGGAGTGTGTAAGCTGGGAGCAGGGCAGTGAAATGGCTGGGGACAGAGTGACATGGAGGCAAGTTGTTTGTGGCCACTCCGTATGGGATTAAGGTGTCTGGCAATAGATAGATAGATAGACAGATAGATAGATAATGTAAATGGATTAAATTCATCACATGTGAGTGTCCCCAGGCTGTATCCATTCAGTTTGGAATTCCCTCCAGTCACATCTTACCATAATTATATTAATTTTTATCCTGTTTATTCGTGAGATCATCTTGCATAAAGGAAAAACAGTACAGCACCATATATTGCTACATGACATTGTAGGAGTTCCACATGGCTTGGTCCTGTTACCCACCCTTTTTTTTACTGTATTTTAACCGTGTGGGGCAACTTAGGATTGGATGATGGACGGATGGATGGATACAGGTGGCCCTCCACATTTGCGGATTCAACTTTCACTGGTCTCACAGATTCGCAGATTGCCCCTCTGTGGAGCCAGGATTCCATTCGCAGCCACAGTGTGTAGCAGTGCGGATGCTCGCAGGACATTTCACACCAAACCAGGCCCACACCAAACCACTGTGCTCTCGCTCAGTGGTTTGGTTGTAAGAAGTTGAGGTAAATATGTAGCTGATGACATGCCAACACTCACGTGGATGTGCGCGAGATGCTTTCAGTTGCGGGAGTTTATGGAAGTCACCAGATACATATTTACCCTGACTTAGTACAGCCATACCCAATCAAAACTTATTTGTTATTAAACTTTTTTATACAGTTGGTCTGTTACTATTTGTGATGTTTTATGCTGCTTTCAGGTCCCAGATATGGTTTATTAGGTACAGTGTGTGCCCACTTGCTCACAGAGGGTGATTTGTGGCAGTAGAGGCATTTATGGGAGAGCGCACCAAACATTCCCGGAAATTCCACATTCGCAGGGGTTTGTGTCCCCTAACCCCCGCGAATGTGGAGGGCCGCCTGTATTCACACCCCGAGTGCCCCCACATTGCGGCTCATGTGCAGATGACATTACCACAACATCCAAGCATCATATCACAGACACAGCCTGCACGCTGCAGCATGACTACCTTAACATGTTGAGACATGGGTCAAATCCACCACCACCACACTCTTCAACAACAAGCATGAGCACAGGTACATATGTAATATCACAGTGTATGCGTTCCACTTACCCTCTCCACCGTGGAGTGACATATGAGACTGGACTCACCTTCAAGGACCATGTATAAGACATCAAGAGGCAGTGCACCCTCAGTCTTAGTGTACTCATGCAACTAAAGGGACAGACAGTGGGCAGCAAAAAGAAACATTCTCTGGATTTGACAAACAGCACATCAGATCAGTAGTATCATATGCCTCCCTGACATGAGTCCCCATCCAATCTAAAACTTACTACACCACCTTGATGATAATACAGAACAACACTCTATGCATCATCACAGTCTGCACCAAACCACTTGCATGGCTCACTTACACCTTAAAACCAAAGTCATCCTTGTTTTTTGACATGGGAGACACATAATTCTACATGGAACTTAGTGCTAACACACAACACCCTGGCCATTTTATGACACAGACTCACAGCACATCTAAGCACATACAACAAACTCAAACATTATCAAACCCACTTCACCAGTTTCCCACCTTCAGACATTCCAACACTTTCAATAAAGGAATGCCTATTTACTCACTTCACGTGTTGGGAAGTATACATCTTAATCTTAGGACTACATTACAAGCCCTCCCCTCTCCTGACATCCACCCAGCAGAAGTATCCTTAGTTATTACTGATTGGGTTCACTTTCACTTAGCTATGTGTGGATCAGGATGTTACCCAGCCCTACTCAGTTACTTGCTGAGATCTGGCATGGGTGGAATCACAGATGACATGCCTTGCTTGTAGAATAGGCCCACATAGTATAATGTACATAATGGTGCACTGCATAGCACATGCCACACTATGATGCAGAGACAATATAAATGGTGTAGGAACCATACGGGACAACCCCACAAGGGCAGTTCCTCACATGCAGTCGATGGGTCTGCTCAGCCGAATAGACTGAGGTTAACCAGCAGCGTGAAAAGTATATTCTAGCTAATGCCAAATGATTTTATTCAGCATAAGAAAGCTTTTCCCAAGCTTTAGGTCTTGGATATAGTAGTAGAAACCCCTTCTACCTTAGGATATATATATTTTTTTATTCTAGTTAGTGACAGTTTCAGTTAAGTAGGTAGGGCACCTCTGTGTTTCAGGGTTTAATCAGTACTCAGAGAACTTGTATTTTTATATATTTTATCCATGTTGCCACCAGACATTTGATGCAGCAGAGGAGTTTCCTAGTAGTGAAAGGGTTAATGAAGGCTGCATCTAACTCTTCCAATTTGAAGCCTCCTAATCTGAACATAATTGTCTTTAATTAGCAAGAATATGATAATATTAAAAAAAATGTGTTATTGAATTCAAATGGTTAAACATTTTATATATATATACTGTATTAGTTAACCTTATTCTTAAGTTTTCAGTATTGCATCCCACTGACAAAGAGAGTGATGCTTATACAGTGTTATTCCTTTTTATTGTATAATCTGTACTTCTTAGGTCAACATGCGACTCAAGTGGGTACTGGAGAATGTGGAGGAGGTTAAGAAGCTGGCTAGGGAGAAACATCTTCTCTTTGGCACCCTTGACACTTGGTTAATATATCGTCTCACCCAGGGCAAGGTCAGTATAAAAAAGGGCAGGGCAGAGCCAGGTAATATTAGTTAATGTAACAATGAAAAGTTTACTGACACTTCCCTGCTGTTTATGATAAAGGAAGTTTTACATGAAATATTTTTATGTGATGTCAGTACATAGAAGTCACCAAGATGAGTTCCTGTGTGAAGGAAGGATAATCTCTAATTTTAAGGAAACAATAAAAAAGTATGGAAGGCAGGTCATATCCTGATAGGAAATTATAGGCAGATTTTGCCTGTGATGGTGGTGAACAGATCAAACCAGAGAAGTGATCAAGGACATACATGGTGTAGAGAGGGAAAGCCGAACGATTGTGATTACACCTGGACACAGAAAAGAGAAGGCAGGTGTAGCAGTAGGAGTAAACAGTAATAAACCTTTGAATGATGTGGAATGGGATCATTGTAAAATATGGATAAAATGTTTGGGTGAGAAACACAGGAAAGAACTCAAGCTTTTTTTTGTCTATTAATTCAAGCTCATCCGTGTGCTATTCATGGTTCCAAAAACATATAGAAATAAGTAGTGCAGGTTCTATAGTGTGTCCCCTTCATACCCATTTTATCCATCCATCTCTCCTTTATGTGATCTAGTAATACCCTGTCAGGAGTGTAGAAGCCCAGGCTAGGCTGCTTAGTCCAGACATTTAAGACAAGTGACCAGTTGCTTTTCCCTGAATGGCATTACAGTGGGATAAAAATAAAATTAAAAAACTCAGTGTTAGATCCATGTGTGCCACATCTAGTAGGAACACCATAATTCACATAATCATCAGGCATCTAAAAAACTTTAAAAGAGTAGTAAGGCTTATACACAACAGCAGGACACAACACAAAGGTCTTAAAAAACTTTAAAAGAGTAGTAAGGCTAATACACAACAGCAGGACACAACACAAAGGTCTGCTCTTGATCTTCCTGCATGCATCAGAGAACTGTCCCATAAAGTGGAGGGTAATCAGGTGTGGCAGGGACTCCTCTACAGTATATGAATTGGTCATAAATGTATGATGTTTTTAGTTCATATGACTAGTTAGAATAAGTTATTACTAGTATATAACTAAATGTAGCAGATTTAAACTAAGGTTTTATGTTGCTCTTAGTGGTGTTAAGTTTCCTTTTGCAGTGGAATATATTGTTATAAATTAGTTCTGATTTTATTGTACCCTATTATTAAATGGAATAATGGGTAGTAAGACTGAAATGTGGAATTACTGAGTGAATAAAAAGGAGTGCATCAATATGACATAAACAGACAAGGCGTATAGATAGCGTGTCACAGTTTGTGAAAGTTAGATTGAGGGTAACGTTGGTAGAGGCATACTTTTTGTGGTATGAAAAAGAGTGAGAAGCAGAATATTGGTGAAAGAAAGAAGAGGAACACAAGCTTTTGAGAGAATAGGAAAGGTATGTGAGAATAACTGAGCCTAGTAGATAGTTATGTGATAGCCATCCTTTTTTTGTATGGGGGTTCCCAGGGGGGAGCAAGGGCATAGGGATGATGATTATGTGCAAAAACAGTATGCAACATGATAGGGCAACCATATAACCAGATTTTGGCACCTGGTGGTTTAATGGGTAATCATGGCGCTCCAATTGGATTGAGTCAGCAAAGGTTTATATCCAAGGGGTGGTTTGGGTATATAGTTCACGTAATGCCACTCAGGGTTGAGTGAAGCTGGTCACCCTGATCTTAAATGTCAGGACCAACTTGCCTAGCCCTGGGCTCCTACGCTCTTCATGGGGCAACATAGGATTGGATGATGGATGGATGGATGGATGAATAAGACAACCTGATATCTTCATTTGAAAAGCAGGCTTTTTTCACTTTGCAGATATTTCTTGTATGTTTGCAGCTATGGGGAATGATCTAATCTGGTAACCTAGATACTGTTTGTGATTAACAGTGAATGTTAAGCAATATACATTTGTGAATTTTGTGAAGTACTGATCATAAACTTCCAGAGTCCTTCAGTTGTTGTGTATTTTAGAAGGTAACCAGCCACATTTCCATTAAATTTTCTTTTCTACTTGTAGTGGCTAGTTTTTCACTTATACAGTACTATAATGCCTGTAGTCCCCACATTGTTTATGTTTTGTTGATAGAAGAATAAGAAGGAATTAGAAGACAATTAGATGTTGCCAATATAGGCTATAAGACTATTTGGAAGATTTTGGAATGTTTTGATTATTTATAATTTTCTAGTGGATTGATGGTAGTTGTTAACATTAGCCTTCTGAGTTGACACTAAGACTATTTTGGAGTTTCTAGAATGTTTATATTATTTTCTCTTGGACTGATGGTATTTTTTAGCATTAACATTTTGAGGGAGGCAAATCTCTCATGTTTAGGTTTTTGTTATACTGTAGATGCAGATTTAGTTGATACGTACAGTTGTGGTCATTAATAATCACCTTTCCTCTGGTACCCCATGCCTCAGGCTGGCTCCTTTATGCACAGCAAGTCACAGTGGAGTAAGAGGGGCTGAGAGGGAAGGGCCAGAGAGAGAAGGGAAGGTGGGTTGGGGGATGAGTGATGGTGCAGGGGTGGAGTAGGGGAGGGGAGGGAGAATGAAATGTTAAATGGTGGTCACATTATTTATCTATTTTCTTTCATTCATCGCATTATATAAGAGTTGATATTTGGTAGATAATGCTGCATTACACCTTGAATAGAGGAGTCAGAAAACAAGCTTTAGACAGGTGGTGGTATCAAGGGCTGGCTCGTGAGAGAAATATACTGACAGATCAAACATTAGCTCAGAGCCCGATATTTGTGTTTGTCCATGTATTTTGACTTCGGATCCAGAATGGAATCTGTATGGCTTTGACTTCTGTAATATTTGTGTAAGAAACTTCCTCTGTCGGTGGTGGCAGAATAGGTAGAGAGGTGGTCTGCAGTCCTAATAGACCCAGGTTCGAATCCCAGCTGGGGAAGGGAGCAGGTTAAGGATTTGAATTTCATAAAAAGCAGACTTTTCTGATCTGCCAGATGACCCACCGACATGTCATAAAGTACCCCCGCTAAGACCAGTACACCAGTCCTTTACAAAACAGCCCTAGCATGTATTCAATATGGATGGCAGGTGTTAGCACCAAAGTGGTGATGTGTGGAGATGCAGGAGGACTACTGGGCCCCAGGGAGGACTACTGGGACTTCGGAATAGGTCCAGAATCCTTTGCCCAGAGTTGGACATATAAAAAATATACATTATATATATATACAGTATATATATATACTGTATATATATATACTCCCGAACCTGGGAGTAGCGCCCCAGGAGGCTGCCCTATCAGTGGGTGTATAATGGCAGGGCAGTTGCAGTGCCAAGGTGCGCTTGGAGGGTGTCCCTGCAAGTGTCCTGGCAGGGTGCCCCGAGGCCACTACCACAGCCACTAGTAAGCTGGTGGGCTAGGGGTCCCAGATCCATTGCCTGGACCTAGGACTGTGCAATGGGCTGGGCCTTTGGAATGTTTACCACCCTTTATCTTACCGACTATGACCAAGTACAAATATATGCATCAAAGCAAGCCTGAGGACAGCAAATCACCCAGGGGGTTTAGGGTGGGTTCGTGGAATGTGGGAAGTTTGAGGGGAAGAGCGGGGGAAGTTGTTGAGGCACTTAGTAGGAGGTGGGTGGATGTGGCTTGTTTGCAGGAAGTCCGGTACAGGGGTGGATCAGCCAGAAAGATTGCTGGGAAGGATTGCTACTATAAGCTGTTTTGGCAGGGGAGAACTGACGGATATGGGGGTGTGGGTGTGTTGGTTGCGGAGAAATGGGTGGAGTATGTTATGAATGTCATGAGAGTAAGTGATAGGATAATAGTAGTGAAAATTTTGATCGGACGGGTGATGATTTCAATTATATCACCATATGCTCCACAGGTAGGATTAGATGACGCAGAGAAGGATAGATTCTGGGATGATTTAATACTTGTAGTAAGTGGTATGGGTGATGATGAGGTAGTGGTTCTGGGAGGGGATTTAAATGGTCATGTTGGTGAAGCAGCTCAAGGTTATGAAGGAGTCCATGGAGGATGTGCATATGGTGTGAGGAATGCGGAAGGGGAAAGAATACTCAAGTTTGGGGAGGGTATGGACATGATTGTGTGCAGCACACATTTTAGAAAAAGAGTGAGTAGATTGATTACGTACGAGTCCGGGGGAAATAGTAGTCAGATAGATTATTTTCTGGTCAGGAGGGTTGATAGGAGACTAGTGAGGGATGTTAAAGTTGTAGGAAGCGAGGAGTGTGTGCAGCAGCACAAACTGTTGATTTGTGACATGGTGCTTAAGGAACGAATGATGAGAAAGAGGACATATGTACCTAGGAGGAAAATATGGAAGCTGGGAAACCAGTCAGTAAGGGATGCCTTTTATAGTGAGATGAGGAGAGTGGTGGCTGAACAGGAAGCCGTAGATAGAGACGTTAATGAACAGTATAGAGCCCTTAAGAACAACCTCTTGAGAGTTATCAATACAATATGCAGTTGGACGAGAGGCCCACCAAGACATAAAGTAACTTGGTGGTGGGATGAGGGTGTAGAAGCTGCAGTTAAGGAGAAAAGAAGGCTTTTTCGGGAATGGAAGAAGGGTGGTAACAGGGAGGAGTACTTGGCTGCCAACCGCAGGGCTAGAAGAGAGGTATACAGGGCGAAGTCTGAGTCACAGAGACTTTTACTTGATAATCTAAATCATGAAGGAAGGAAAAATATGGTTTTTAGGGTGGCAAATCAGGTGAAGAGAGATAATCGGGACATTGTAGGCGAGCAGTGTGTGAAGAATGATGAAGGAAGGGTAGTGGTAAACAGTCTATCTATCTATCTATCTATTGCCAGACGCCTCAATCCCGAACGGGGTGGCCACAAACAAATCGCCTCCATGTCACTCTGTCCTCTGCCATTTCACTACCATGCTCCCAACTCACACCCCCCTCCCTCATATACCTCTCCACTCCATCCCTCCATCTCATCCTCGGCCTCCCCCTCCCCCTCGCCCCTTCCACCTCACTCACATACACTCTCCTCGTCAATCTTTCACTCTCCATTCTCTCCACATGCCCAAACCACCTTAA
>JAGKTI010014023.1:0-22229 GCA_018397915.1 Birgus latro
AAAGAAGGTACGGAGTAGGCTTAGCACACCCAATCTCTTTGAAGCAGTGAAGCAGATTTTACAAGGGAGGTAATATGTTCTTTCCAAGATAAATCCCGAGAAAACGAAACCCCAAGTATGTTTAAAGGGGATCCAGGTTTGAGCTGGATATTGTAAAAATTAGAGGGTGTTCCTGTGGAAGATTTTGTCGGGTTGATAGATGAAAATATTGAGTCTTCAGTGCATTAAAAACAATAAGGTTATTTTTACACCAGTCAGAGATGTGAGCCAAGTCAGACACTAGGTGTGCCATTACCTCATTTCTTAATTATTGAAGCAATTGCTGAGATGGACGTTGCGGGCAGCGAATGGAAAGGTGAAGGGTGGAGTCATCAATGTATGAGTGGATAGCATTAGATGTACAGCTTTGAAAGTCATTGATGAATAAAAGGAAGTGAGTTGCAGATAGGACAAAGCCCTGAGGAACATCACTATTGATAGCTCAGGGAGAAGAACAGTGGCCGTCTACAACAGCAGCTATAGAACGACCAGAAGGAAGCTATAGATGAAGGCACAAATAGAAGGATAGAAACCATAAGAGGGTAGTTTGGAAAATAAAGATTTATGCCACACACTATCGAAAGCTTTTCAGATGTCAAGTGCAATGGGAAAGCTTTCGCCAAAGTCCCGAAATGATGATGACCAGGAGTCTGAAAGGTAGTTGAGAATATCACCAGTGGAGTGTCCTGGGCAGAACCCATACTGACGATCAGAAAGAAGGTTGTGATAGGAAAGATGCTTTATTTTTTTTCTTTTTGGTTAAGAATAGACATGAAAACTTTTGAAATACAGAATGTTAAAGAAATTGGGCGATGGTTAGAGGGCTGGGAATGGTCACCCTTCTTTGGAACAGGCTGAATGAGAGCAAACTTCCAGCAAGAAGGAGTGGTGCAAGATGATAAACAGACGAAAGAGTTAACCTAGGCAGGGTGTAAGCACAGAAGCACAGTTCTTGAGGACAACAGGAATTACCCCATCAGGCCCATATGCCTTGTTTGTGTTGAGGCCAGTGATTGTAGATAATACTTTAATTGAAAAAAAAATTAATGTCGTCCTTGAGGAAGTCAGAGAGGGGAAGAGATAAGGGACAGCACTGGAATCATCTAAGGTGCAATTGGAGGAGAAAGTCTGAGCAAAGAGTTTTGCTTTATCAGTGGAAGAAATGGCTACAGAGCCATCAGAGTGGACAAGAGGAGAGAATCATGATGAAGTTAAGTTGTTAGAAATGCTTTCGGCAAGGTGCAAAAGGGAGCGGGAAAAATTTGAGTTGGACGGTTCAGAGCATTTAGTAAGGATGAAATTACTTATAGTAGAGCAAAAAACAGGCTTAGCATGATTTCGGGCAGAAACATTAAAAAGAAAAAAAATGAAATTCATGGGTGGGTTGGCTCCGGTACTCTTTCTAGGCCTTATTGTTGTAGACACCATTAGAACAAGCATGATTAAACCTTTTTTTTTTTTTTGCATTAGTCAAAGGATATGAGGAAGGAATGCTTCCATCTGTAATGCGCATGACACACTGAGATGTCCCTCGGCCATGGAAGCAATAATCATTCCTGGGAAAATCAAAGTACTACCCCAAAGTGCCACAACCGACGTTTCATTGGTGGGTACACAGGCCGTACTGGAGTACTGGACTGGTTAAGGTGATAAGGTTGTGATACGAGGAGTTCAACAGAGGAAAAAGATTTTAACGGAAGCAGAAGAATTATTTGTACAGAAGAGGTCAGGTTTGCTGGAATACTCTCGAAGGCAGTCAGGGATACGGGTAGGGTGCTGTTCAAGCTGCTGTAGGCCATTAAGGATAGAAAAGATATAGGCTTGTTCACCAGGTGGATCGGTGAAAAGAGATGAGAGCCAAAGGTGGCTCCTAGAATGGACATTTCACAGAAAGGAAAAATGGATAGGATGTGTTCCATCGTAGAAGTAAGATAGTCGAAGAGTTTTCCAGTCAGTAGAATTAGGGGATAAGTAAACAGCTCAGATATATATAGTCAGAGAACGACAGGAAAGCCGAAACCAGAGAGTAGAGTATTCAGAAGAATCACGTTGAGGAACACAAGAACAAGAAAAATTGTTGCATACATAAACACATCAGCCTTCTCTGGCTTCGAAATGAGTATAGAGAAGATAATAGGATACAGAGAAGGGTTTGCAGTCAGTTGCCTCAGACATCTAAGTCTCAGTTATGAAATGAAGATGAGGTTTAGAGGAGAAGAGGTGGTGCTCAACAGAGAGAAAGTTAGAGGAAAGGCCGCGAATGTTACAGAAATGAAGAAGAAGAGAATCAGACAGTGGTACATCTAAGTCTCAGTTATGAAATGAAGATGAGGTTTAGAGGAGGAGAGGTGGTGCTCAACAGAGAGGAAGTTAGAGGAAAGGCCGCGAATGTTACGGAAATGAAGAAGAAGAGAATCAGACAGTGGTTCCAGGCATCTCGGTGGGTCGTCACCAGGAGAGGGGCGGATGTTGGGGGCATTGATGGTCCCCCTCCCCCCTTGGCGGCTCCGAGGCTTAGTTGAAGAACGCCATTTCTTGTTAATTTTGAATAGGAAGTGTAGTTTGTAATGTCCATGTAGTTAGTGCTGACAGTTAGAGAAAATTGCGCTGGAGAGTATGCTGGCTTACTCTCTGTGGTACTGAAACAATGAAAATATTCGGGAAAGGGAGATGGTCAGGAAGTAGTCCCAAGTGCAGATGAAACGGGAGCTCCAGCTTTACCTGTCACCAGCTCTCCATCCAACTTGGAAGTACCGTTCTGCTCGACTGGTGCTACAGTCTACTCCCTACTTCCATTACTTTCTTTCTTTTTCCTTCTTAACTTTCAGTAGTCCCATTATCAAGTATAGTATGTAGCTGGAGATATACTTCAGTATCATCATCATCATTATCATCATCATCATCATTATTTTAGCCAGCATGAATTTCATTTCTACAATTTTTAACATTCGCCTTTCCATCTTCGTCTTGTCACTGTATTTTCTGTCATCATCATCGTCATCTTCATCTTTGTTTTTCACATTCATACTGAACCCTTTACTTTATGTATTTCTGCACTTGGGATAATGCAAGGATCCTTACTAAATGTGCCCTCAGCTTCATTCTGGGTGGAGACTCGCAAAGCTTATCGTTTCTGTTCTTGGGTTCTGCCTAATTTATTATCAGGATATTTATATTAGAGCCTCTATCGATGCTTTCGCGCGCGCGCGCGCATGCAAACACTCATAAACACAAACACTTGTATTAATACGTAATCATGGACAAGTACAAATATGCACACAAACACTAATCCGTGAATAAACATATACACACACATGCCTGTGCGTGCGCAAGCTAAAATAAAATGTGTAAAACCACTGGTGAACATATGATCTGCATACGAATTTATGCAAGATTATGTCAGTGAACAAATGTGATGGGAGAGACTTACTGATCTAAATTAAGCTGACACTTATGCATATTTCTCTCTTCTCGTCTGTCTGTCTGTCTTTACACAACCACTTGCATCTCTCTCTCTCTCTCTCTCTCTCTCTCTCTCTCTCTCTCTCTCTCTCTCTCTCTCTCCTTTTCTTTCCTTCCTCGTTTTGTCTCTCCACATCAGCGTTGCTTCACTTAATTTCATATTTCTCTTCCCTCACATTAACCTTCTCATGGTCACACCTTGTTACTTATTTAGTTCAGTTGACGCCTGATGAATGTATTCACCTGAGAGTAAGGCATAGCTCATAAAGAATGTTACCTACCTAAAGAACGTATAACAACAATAACACCATCCCACATCATCACCACTCATTGCCGCCCTCCTTCCTAGACGACTCACGTTATCCCGATTTAGGTGAGAGACAGACAAACAGAGACAGAGACAGACAGAGGCGAAAATGAGTCATGGGGAAAGGTTAAGGAAAGTATAGGTGTCGAAGAATTTGGTTAGGAAGCAAGGTGGTAGATAGATACATACATAGATGGATACAGATATCGCTAGAGAAAATGAACAATAGAGAGAAACATAGCATATATTGGTACATAAACAGATATGGAAATAGTTGGGTTAATATACAGATCGATTGCAAAAAAAAGACAACCGGTAGTTTGAGAGACAGGTAGACTTGCACAGACTGGCAAGTAGGTAGACAGGCTTGGTGGTAAGCAGTCAGATAGGAAGGAAGGAAGATGGGTAAGTATGTACATTGGCAGGTGGGTTGGTATGCCTGTAGATAGAAAAGAAGGTAAATGGGTAGAAAAGAAAGTAGGTACGTAAAGATGATGGTAGGCATGTAAGTACGTAAGCAGGTGTGTAAGTAGGAGGTAGGTAGTTAAAGGGACTGACAGGATATAACGAGGAATTAAACTTTTGTAGCCAGACACACAGGTGAATTACTGTGCCCAACCATTCATCAATCCATCCACTCATTCCTTTATTTCCCTCTCAGGGATGTAGGGGCTCAGGGCTAGGCTACTTGCTCTAGATTTGGCAGCACAGAGTTGCCCCAACCTTCCCTTGGGCGTTAGCCTCTATGGCTTACATACTGTTATGTCACTTGAATCCACTAGACCGCTATTCGTCCATTTGATTTTATTTTTACTACCTAGCGTAGTATTTTACTGTACTTAGAAGATACCAGTTTGCTTGTATCCCAGTGTAGAGCCACCTTATAGTAGTATTATATCAAGTGAGTGGATGGTGGTTGTCTTAACAACAGAGCTACCACAGAACTGCCGTAGTGTAACTGATTAATAAAGTGACAAATATCATAACTGCAAGAAATATGTTTCACATCATAGTTGGTTTTAAATATTTGAAAGGGCTGCTCTGGCCAGTCTCTGCTGCCATCTCCCTCCAATTTTCTTCTTACATTGTCTGCTCATCTCAGTCGAGGCCTATATTTTGGTCGCATCACTTTGACTTCCAGTCTTTCACCTTTACTTGCCAACCTACCTTCATCCACATGTCCGACCTATTTAAGCCCATTCCGCACAACCTCTATTATTTTTTTTTTATGTGATTCAACTTTGCTCTTAATTCTTTTACTCATTTATTCTACATCATCTGCAACTTTCTTAGGTTTTCCATTAAGGCCATTGTCTTAGGTCCATAGGTCCATACGTACCAGCTGGTTAAACACATGCTTTTATCACTCTGACTTTCCAACCCTCGTCAATGTCCTTATCTGCCATTACACGTATACGTATCAACGGGTTCAGTACATGTATTTATCACAGTGACTTTCCAGCCTCCTCCAACTTTTTTTTTTCAGTCATTACACCTACATTTCTCCAGGCTAACACTCCTGTTTTTATTCTTCTCACTTTCACACTTGCTTCATCTGTAGCTACAACTCCCTGGAAATACACAAAACAAGCCATTTGTTAAAATTACTCCTTCTTCCTCGATCGGTAGGTCTTACTGTTCTCCCATCCTAATCATCTTTGACATATCCAAGTTCATTTTCATACTGTTGGTTGTAAATAACCATTTCCACACTACAATCATTGTCCTGAATTTCATCTCTATCTTTTGCTACAACTGCCAAGTTGTCAGCGCACATCATGCTCAGATACTCAGTAGCACCGCCCTACCATCTTATTTGTCTCATCACATGGATTATGAGTTGCCCTGTCAGACAGTTTCGACTAAAAAGTAATCTGATAGATCACCACTTACTGCCACCTTTAATGTTGTCTCTCACTGTATGTGGATGACTAGCCTTTCCAGCTCATAACCATCTTAGTGTTGCTACTGTCAGTTCTTTCAGGACAGAGTCGTAGGCTTTCTTCAAGTCACCACATTGCACTGCCATCTATTTCCCCTTCAACACCTCTTTTTCAATCCTCTATCTGATTGCAGGCATACTATCTATTGTTCATTTTTCCATTTTAAAACACTGATTCCCCCATCTGTTAAATTTCAGTTATTCTTATTCTCATTCTTAGTCTTTTCTTTTTTTACTATTTCTTAACTTCCAATAATACTGTTTCCCTGTTTACTTTGCAGATCACGTATTTCTCCTTTGCTCTTCCAAATCGAAACTTGTAACAGGCATCCACCGAAAGTGTGGAAATGTTCTAGCGAGTGAAGGAGCAAGTCAGGCAGTGCTGAATATTGTCTCATGTGGCTCATCATCTTCCTCTGATTTCCTGACCTGAAAATACTAAAAAGAACTTATTAGACTACAAAAATATTCCCTCACACTTCCTAATACAACTCTCAGCAATCATCAGAAAATACTGCTGCACTAGGATACTCACGCAGCCTTAGCCTTAGACCGTTACTTCTTCCAAAGCCGGCTGTTATGCTAATCTGCCTTTAAAAAAATCGTTTCCTCAATTTACGGAAAAACTATTGGGAATTACGGGTTGTCAATGAAATGAAAATGAATAAGGATTTTTATGCGATTTCCAAACTGGTGTCTATCTTGTAACTTCAAAATTGGCTGCGATATCCAAAAAAGTTCGCCACTATTCTACAGAGTTTTTCTCCCGACCCCTAGCTCCATTTCTTGCTGATGCAATAAATCTTTTGCTCAGGTACATATATCGTGGTTCCAAACCGTGACAAAATTTGGTGTTCTCGCTCGCTTCTCTCATTTGAACAATTACTAAACTTACAGTTCATTCAGTATGAATCAATCCTGTGATCATACAGGTGTTTAGCACCCACAATAACCTTAAGTCAGTTTCTGCTGCATCTGCCAAATCAATCTTTACTTCATATACTCCTGTCACTTCTTTTCATTTTCGTCATTGTCATCACAAACTGCTGTCAATTGATAATCTCAATCACTGATTCCCATTAACTGTATTTGGTATTTCAATTTCTTTTGGGATGTTTACTCCAATCAGATTGCGAAACTTTCGATTGGATACCTGTAGTACCCCGTTGCTTTCAAAACCCGACCACCTCTGCTTAATCTTAATTTTATTGCCAGTAATACTGTGTTCCTCTTCCGCTTGTCTCTGTCCTTCCCTAACCTGAACACCTTCTTTCCTGAACTAAAACCAGTTTCTGGTGAAAACCTTTATCTGATCAGAGCCCTAAGTATTCATCGGGCAAGATTCATTTTCTGACCTTAACCCCTAAAGTCCTAATCGCATCAATTGATGCGATTTGAGTTTTATGCCAGAATGCCTAATCGCATCAATTGAACGGGGCCTGTAAAACACTGCGGAGTGCTTCCTCTGCTCCGATTATGACGTACATGGCTTCAGGCACATGAGAACTCGCCCCTGAGTTGGCGTGAGAGGGGATCGGACCAACCCGGGAGGTGGGGGCACCCCCCCTCTGGGCCGCCCCCATGCCACCCTTTACTCCACTCCCTCACTCGCTCCTTATCCCCCATCACCCTCCCACCCCTCCACGCACCTGCATCTCTCCTCCCACCACCACCGGCGCCCCTTCCCACTCACTCTCGCCCCTCCTCTCACCCTGCCAGCTTTTCCCAACCCCATCCCTCCCTCCTTGTCCCTCACTACCCTTCCAACCCCCTACACAAACCCCCGAGAGGTACCTACCATTTTCCGTACGTACGTAGTTGGTAAATGCTATATGTTGTAATATGTGTGATAAATGTGTAATGATAAGTAATGACAGTAAGAGGAGATATCGGAAACAAATTATTGCTTTTTTTTTTTTCTCCTTTTCATATGCATTCATCTACAGCATTATTCAACTTTATTTTGATGTCCTTGATGGTTAAAACATTTATGTATGCCTGTGTTAGTTTTTGAAAGACTATGATATGAGGCCTTGTAGGGCTACTCCCCGCACCCGTTTTATCTCTCCACACCTACAAACACACCTGTTTTCATAGTTGGTACGATAAATTCCATTGAAATGGAGAGTTTCCACGAGAGAATTTGGATGTTGCCGAAACTGTAATGATAAGTGTGATAAATGTGTAATGATAAGTTAGGATAGTAAGACGAGAAATCGTAAACAAATTATTGCTTTCTTTTTCCCCCCTTTCATATGCATGCATCTATAGCATTATTCAACTTTATTATGATGTCCTTGATGATTATAAAAATTTATGTATGTCTGTGTTAGTTTTTGAATTACTATGAGGCCTTGTAGGGCTTCTCCCCGCACCTGTTTTATCTCCCCACACCTACAAACACACCTATTTTCATTGTTGGTATGACAGATCCCTTTGAAATGGAGAGTTTCCACAAGAAAATTTGGTTGTTGCAGAAATTCTTCTCCCCAAGTACCACCAAGGCCTAGTAGGTCTACTCCCCATACTAGTTGTCTCCCCACACCTACATACACATCTGTTTTCATGGCAGATGTTACAAAACACACTGAAGTGCTTTCTTTTCATGCGAAAAGCTGGTTATTTCCAAACCCCGTACCTACAGGCCTACTCTCCACAGCCTACTTTCTCCCCACAGCCTAGTAATCTCCCCACACCTACATACACCTGTTTTCATGGTTGGTGTGACAAAACACTTTGAAATGACCTGTTTCAATAAGAAAAATAGGTAGTTATCAAAATTTGCGTTCGATTTTTTTCGAGGGGTAACTATTACAAACTTTTTTTTAACTTTGACCCGCGATTGGGCGGTAACCATTGGGCCTACGGGAGTGCGGATTGCGTTGTCAAGTGTGTAAATTCTTCCTCTTTAGCCAGAACACAATCAATTTGCCCTTGGTGAAAGTCGCCAAAACTCCCCCGAATTGCGGTTGTTGGAGGCACCCTGCCTGAAACAATTGCGGTGTTTAGGGTTTAATCATGTAAATTTGATTCACTTAATGCTTCTCTGTTTCTTACAACTATTCCATTCTAGTCCTCATGTTTGTCTCTTGCTGTGGTTTCAACATGTTTCTCAATTTGTTTTTCCATCAGTGGTTTATATTTCCCCTTCCTACATTGTCTGATGTTTTGCCACACACTTTTGCATGTCTGAGCTTTTCCCATTCTTCATTAGGTATCACAGTATTTCTATTTGACCCACCGTGTCCGGCACATATTCTCTTGAACCTTTCCCAAACCCGGGCTTTCCTGAGAAAATCGTCTATTTTTAAACCGTCATATGCCAGTTACTACTTAACCAAAAATAAAACTGATTGCCTCAGATGGTCCGTGAAGTGCGTGTAGGGAAAGTGAGTGAGTGGGGAAAGGGGGCAATTTTTGTTGTTTTTTTGCCCGCGTCAGTATTCGTGGCAGAGGTTCGGTGACACAGCTAAGGCTTAGACTAGCCCTCCACAATAATATCACTTCGATAACACTTCCAGAAGACTGCAGTCCACCACAGACTCTATTTAGGTGAAAAATTTCCCATAATTGGGCGTACTTGCTGCTGGGAGGCCAGTAACCATAGCAACAACCTTGAGGCAGGCTGCCTTCTTGCCTCATCACCACACCACCTAACACACACACACACACACACACACACGGAGATGTATGTTTGGTTTGCATTAGCGCTCGATTCTGGCACCCTTGTGCAACTAGAAGTCTGGGTATTACAACTACCACAAATACTACTGTTATTATTACTACTACTACTACAATTGTGACTATTAATACTACACATACTACCACTACTACTACAACTACTACTACAACTACAACAACTATTTCTACAAAAACCTAAAAAAAAATATTGTGAACAAAGTACTTATTCGCGTACTGTCCATAATCGGATATACTTACCACTATGACTTTTTTTTTCTTTCCTGTGATTCGTTCTGTTTTACCATAACAAATAGGTATAAACACGAAAACTTTCATTAAAAAATAAGGCAACGACTTTTATCATGAACAAACTTTCTGCTCCCATTATTCACATAAATATACACAGAACAGCAAGATCATTTTTACTAATTACACAAAAACCAAAATACCGGTATGTACCAAATTAACACTAACTTATGCATACGACCCAGACTTCTACCACTCAGTCTTTGAGTGAAAGTCGAAGAAATAGGTGCCACCTCACATTCAGTACACCACCACCTCGTCATACAGCATTGCTGTGGTCGGCGCGATGAGTTGGTGCACACAGAGCAATGCCTGAAGGCTTCTTTGCCTGCAAATGCTGGAAGCTTCACTTCCATGTAATGCCTAGTGAGGTAGTCCCTGCACAGCAGCCGGTCAGACAGTTGCTGTACACTGTATCTTCATTTTGCAGAAGGCACTACTTGGCCTTATCTCTCCAGGAGGCCGTAAATTACATCCTTCCCAAACTGTCTGAGGGATGTTCTGGTCTGTGTAACATCCTTGTAGAGAATGAAGGCAATCAGTACACAGACGCCAAGCACATGTAAGAAAGCCTTCTCGTACAACTTACAGCATTGCCTCAGACAGTCGATGGTGCCAATCTGCATATCAGATTTATCGACGAGTCGCATGTTGACATTATAGTCTATAAAAGCATCAGGCTTATCAACCTTGCCTGTGTCTACCAACTTACCTTCATGGACCGTGGAGAGGACATTTACCTTTCTCTTATCATGTCAGTGAATAGCAAGGAGTTTACCTGATTTCAAGGTCCTGCACTCCCCCTTCACGGTGCCCTTGAGAAAGAATGGCCAATGATTCCTCCTTGCATGGACGGTGCCACACAATCCAATTTTGTGTTGTTGCAGGTACCTTGCAAGACTTATGGCCGTAGTCTTAAACTGTGGGAAGGCATTCACCTTCCCCTATAAGTATCTTTTGGTAGTCTGAAAAGGATAGCGTTCCCTTGGGAACGGGAGAGGATTACCTCGGCATAGTGTACTGGACCAATACACTATGCCAAGGTAATCCTTTCCTGTTCCCAAGGGAATGCTATCCTTTTAACCCGCAGAGTCCCACCGACGTACGATTCACGTTGCTACTTTTTTCTGCAGACAGACCCAACGACATGCATCGTACGTCACTCAATTGCAAGGCCCATTGTGTGCACATTTTTCAACATTCGCGGGTGATTTTTGGTAGGCATATGTGGGAGACCTTCCTCTACCTGCTGTCAAGCAGGGATATTGCCTGGCCCCACCTAACCCCCCCTCCCCCCCACACTGGGCAATTCACCTGTTAGTATTAACTTGGCCAGTAAAAGTATGTTGCCCCACGGTCTCTCCAATGATGAAATTCACGGTCGAAGTGATTCCTAAGGTGGAGGACAAAGAAGCTAGAGGTAGAAACAAACAAAAGTGATGAGGTGGTCATGTTGTAAAGGAAGGTGCCATATACTGGGGTTTTGGGTGAGTGAAAAATTTTTATAAACGCCTATATTATTGTGTGAAAACCGATATAGACTTTTACTACATATAAATTCGTACCAAATAAATGAAATAAATATGTAATTTAAAGTGGCTTGAATTAGTTAACCCTTCCATAGTTAGTTTTCTTTAGCCAGGTACCCTGAAAAAGAAGGAAAACATAAGGTTGAGTGACACATGTATCAACATTTCTAACTTCAGGATCGCGATTTCTCTATGCATTTTCGATGTTTCTCACCGAAAGCGAAGGTTTCAGCCAAGAAACAAAAAGTAAAAAATCGGTCGGGACCTGGGGGTAGGCTGGGTAAAAAAACGGTCGGGACTGGACGGGTTATTACTACCAACAGATACGGATAGGGCAAGGTGAACGCCTTCCCACAGTTCAAGACTACGGCCCTTAGTGCCATATAGTAATTATCAGTAAACAGGATGTACTTGCCACCGAAGTACCTGTCAATTAGCTTCTTCACAACTGGGCCAGAAAAGCCATGGGGGTTGCCTCTCGATAACTCGGCATCACTCGCTGTATATCCAATAAAATCTAACACGTTCCCAGGCTTGTATTCACACAAAACAAAACAAATTAATTCCAAAACAATGTCTTTTTGAGGGAATGTTCTGTATGAAGGCAAGAAGTCCCCTTAACAGAACAAGTGACTTGTCAAAAACAATCTTCTGGAATGGCCTGAAATAAGATCGAAATTTCTCCATCATTTCCAGAATCGAGAGAATTTTCCACAACCTGTCATTCAGATGAGGGCTCACATTCGGAGAGAAATGCAGGTACCTGAGGATGTCGAGGTACCGGTCCCATGGCATATACTTACCGAACATCGGGGTCGCTGCGATTTCATCCAAGAGCCAATACTCATGAATATTACACTTTTTGATGTGAGGCATCAACATGGTCAGTGCTAGCCAAACATACATCTTGATACCACTTGTCACTGTCCATTCTTTCATCTTCGCACCCTCTCTTATGTGCGAGGTATCACATCAGTTTTAGCAGAATTCCCTGAATGCATTAATTTCTTTCACAATGAACTCCATGACTGCTGTCGTGAAAAAAATGAAAAAATCAAATGCGGTAGATTATGGATTGCAAAGGAATTCTGGGTGCACACCTGCATGTGTGTCATCAAACACAGGTACATCAGGCTGAAACCCTATTCCTTCCTCCCGCGCAAATGTTTCCATCCTACCCACCCTTGGTTCCTGCCTTGTCTGCCAGGCACATGACCTGGCCCATGCCCTGCTATGGCCCCTAGCATTGTGCCGTGGTGGCAAGTCTGCTGAATCATCATTAGATGAGGCAGGTGGTGGCGATGGTGATGCTGCTGATGACAGTGATCATGGTGGTGATGGCGATGGTAATATTTGGGGAAGGGCACGTGTCTGCCAGCCATAAACAGATTTATGCCACGCACCTGCACCTACATACACCGATGTACTCGGGGCTGGCAATGAGGCACGTGATAAGGCAGGCCGGCATGGCAAGGCACGTGGTGAGGCAGGCCAGTGTGGCAAGGCACATGGTGAAGCAGGCCGGCATGGCGAGGCACATGGTGAAGCTAGTCCGCATGGCAAGGCATGTGGTGAGGCAGTCTGGCATGGCAAGGCACGTGGTGAGGCAGGCCGGCATGGCGAGGCACATGGTGAGGCAAGAATAGATGCAGGACGTGTGGGAGAGGCTAGTGGTGAACGAGGATGTGTAGAAACTACCACTGTAGGCCATGAGTCATGCTCTGGTGCATGGTTCTGCCTGCAGCGTTAGCTCTTCCTGCCATCCTCCACCTCCTCCTCCCTTTCTTCACTCCCTGCCTCCTCTTCCATCTTCTACACTCTGCAAATATCCCCCTCTGCAGGCTCATCAATATCATCTGACCCTTTTTTCATCATCAGAAAAGGCTGATGATCATTTAGAGGGAAGAGATTGCCGCACAGTGTAGAACTCACGGTCACTCTGCTCGCATGATGCATACATTTCCACATTCAGCATGGTGAGGTCACTTTCGTCAGAGGATGGGTCACTTTCCCCACTCACTGTTGACAATAATGGGACGTCCAATTCTCTCTCTATTGCACTATCATTAAGGCCTTTCCTTTTCAGGCCTTTAGACTTTATTGATATTGAAGTTGGGGGCTGCGGGTGTGCGGCTGAAAGTTTGGACACAGGGAGAAATTTTTGCGTAGGTCTATCCATGACGAAGGTATGCAGGCAACTGGAGCGTGACCGGGATGTGAGCCGAAGAGTTGCCAGTGGCCGTGTGTGGTGGACATAACTAGTTGAATATCCAAGCAAAGGCACAAATGACTAGATCATGTATACATCTCACCCGGACGACCCCGGGATGACATGTATACATGACACCCTGACACGATGGGTTAAGTGTCCATAGTCCACTTCTCTTTTTCTTTCATACTCTGATATTTTTTTCTATTCTCACTGGGCCACTATTTGATTACTTTTCTTCTTGGGTGTTTCTTCGTTCCCCTTCCTTGATCCAATTTCTTGCCACAACTGTTTTGTGCTGTGCCAGTATATGTTCCTCTAGAATGAATTTTACATCTCACTCATCTGAATCAACTTCCTACCGATACCAGAGCAATCATTAGCCTGCGTACGCCAATAGAATATGTGATAATGTGACTACCCCTCCTTCGGGGTAGGGGAGTTTTCAATAATTCTCCTTCAGTATCCTTGCTTGTCGTATGAGGCGACTAAAAGGTTGGTGGTGGGTTAGTGCCCCAACCTGTAAAACAACTAAATAAAAATACGGAGAAGTAGCCTCGGACCAGGACTGACCAAAAGGTGACGAATAAGGACCAAACAGAGGACTTGGTATAGATAGCGACATGGAATGTAAAGGGTATAAATGATGAGGTGGGGAAAGAAAGAGAGATTGCACAGGTGCTTGAGGGTGCAAAATTGGATGTATGTGGATTAACTGGAATTAAATAGCGAGGTGAGAGTGTAAGAGAATGGGAATATGGCTGAGCTATATGCGCAGGAGTAGGTGAGAATGAGAGGGCAAAAGAAGGAGTGTGTATTCTTGTGAGTATCAGATGGAAGGAGAATATAAGAGAGTATGGATCAGTTGGCTGAAGGATTGTGTGGGTAAGAGTGAAAGTTGGACTACAAATGTGGGCGATTGTGTGCGTGTATGTGCCAACGCGAGATTGTGCAAGCAGAGTTTTGGACAAATGTGGAAGCGTTTTTGGAAATTTTTGGAAGAAATGAGAGTGTTTTTGATTGGAGATACGAATGGAAAAGTAGGGAATGTGAAAGTGGATGGAGTGGTTGGTGAGTGGGGTGTGCCTGCAGAGATGGATGAGAATGGCAGTGCTTTAGTGGACACTTGTGCCGGGAGGGGGTTGGTGATAGCTAATACCATCTTCAGGGACAAAATGATCCATAAGTATACGTGGTGAGTGATGAGAAGGGTGGATGGTGAACTGAATGAACGGAAGGCAATGATTGATTATGTGTGTGTGCAGATAAAATGATGAGAAAATGTGTAATGGATGCAAGAGTTAATAGAGACAGGGGGAGTGGACTTTCGGACAACAACTTGGTAGTGGTCAGAATCAAAGTCCAAACAAAATGGAGAAAGAGAAGAAGGGAAGGACAGGAGGAAGTAGTTCTTAGAAGTAGGGTAGAAAAGTTACAAGAGGATGAAAAAATGGCAGAAAATAAAAGGGAAGTGGAGGAGCGACTGGGAAAATATAGATTGGAGCAGATGGGGGACGTGGAAGGTGTAAGATATTCACAGGAGAAATCTGTGCAGCATGTGAAGTGGTGTGTGGGATGAAGAGAAGACGGAAGGGGGTTCAGGGAACAGCATGGTGGACTGAAGAGGTGAGAGAGGCTGTGTCACAAAAGAAGAAAGCATATAATGACTGGATGAGAAGTTGGGGCGCCGAAGAAGTTGAGAGACAGAAGAGAGAGTAGTATGTACAAAGAAGGAGAGAGGTGAAAAGATTAATAGGAGAAAGTAAGAAGGGAGTGGATGAGGAATTTGGAAGGAATTTGAGTATAAAGTGGAGGGAATGTAAGAAAATGTTCTGGAAAGAGGTAAAGAGAGTTAGACAGGCTACCAAAGAAGTTAGTTGGGGTGTAAAAGATAAAAGAGGTAGATTAATAGTGGAGAATGGAGAAAATGAACAGATGGAGAGAACACTTTAATGAATTGTTGAACATAGAGAATGAATGTAATGCATGTGTAAGTGGCTGGGGAATGGCTGGGAGAAAGAGGGATGTGGGAAGAGAGGAAGAAATGAGTAGAATGGAAGTGATGAAAGCAATGAAGAAAGTTAAAATGGGGAAAGCCCCAGGAATTGATGGAGTGTGTGGTGAAATGCTAAAGCATGGGGGACAGAGAGTAATAGAATGGATAGTGAAAAAGCTACTAGACGACTGTATTGTGATACCAACTCTAACAGATGGAAGTGAGGCTTGGACCCTATTGAAGGGACAGAAGTCAAGAGTGAGAGCAGTAGAAATGAGTTATTTGAGAGGAGCATGTGAAGCCACATGGAGAGACAGACTGACAAATGAGGAAGTGATGGAGCGTTGTAGTGTGGATGTGGATGTGATAGGAAGCGTTAGGAGAAATATATTAATGTGGTTTGGCCATGTGGAGAGGATGGAGAGTGAGAGACTGACGAGGAGAGTGTATGTGAGTGAGGTGGAGGGGGAGGAGAGGGAGGGGGAGACCAAGGATGAGATGGAGGGATAGATTTTTTATTTGTTTAATGCAGGGAAGAAGGAACCAAAGCCCATGGGCCCGCAAACTGTTCTTTCCAAGAAAAAAACAAAAACAATACAAAAGAGAGCCTAATTCAAGATCCGTTCATTTTGAGATGCCTGGACACACTGCGTTTGAAAGACTGTAGATCATAGGAAGTAAGAACTACAGACAGAGGAAGACAGTTCCAGAGTTGACCTGTTGCATAAATGAAGGACTTGGAGTAACAGTTAACTCTTGCATTAGAGAGTTGGACACAAAAAGGATGAGAGTTTGTTGCTAGACGGGTGCTACGTGCCCATCGTAGAGGTGGAGGGATGCAAGCAGACAGTTTAGAGGAACAGTGGCCATTGATATAGCGACAGAAAAGAGATAAAGATGCAACAGTGCAGAGAAGAGACAGAGGTTGAAGGGAGCCAGTAAGAGAAGGGGAGGTAATGAGACAAAAAGCCTTTGACTCTGCCCTATTGTGAAGAGCTGTATGTGGGGATCCTCCCCAGACATGAGAGTTGTACTCTAAACGGGGGCGAATAAAACCTGTGTATAAAGTCAACAAGTGTGCAAGGGTGTGAAAAGTTCAGAGTCGGCTTAGCACACCTAAGCTCTTCGAAGCAGATTTCACAAGAGATGTATTATGTTCTATCCAAGATAAGTCCCAAGTGAATGAAGCCTCAAGCATTTTCAAAGATTATGCAGGAACGAGCTGGACATTATTAAACAATAGTGGGTACTCCTGTGGAAGATTTTGTTGGGTTGATAGGTGTAAGAACGGAGTCTTTGATGCATTAAAAACAACAAGATTATCTTTACCCCAGTAAGAGATACGGGCCAAGTCAGACATTAGGTGTGCCATAGTCTCATCTCTTGTTTGTTGAAGTAACTGCTGAGATGGACGTTGCGGGAACCGAATGGAAAGGTGAAGGGTGGAATCATCAGCATAGTGTTAGATGTACAGCTTAGAAGGTCATTGACATATAAAAGGGAGAGAGTTGGTGATAGGACAGAGCCCTGAGGAACACCACTGTTGATAGATCTAGGAGATGAACGATGGCCGTCTACAACAGCGGCTATAGAACGACCAGAATGGAAGCTAGAGATTAAGGTACAGATAGAAGGATAGAAACCATAAAAGGGCAGTTTAGAAATTAAAGATTTATGCCAGACTCAATCGAAAGCCTTTGAGATGTCAAGTGCAATGGCAAATCTCTCCCCAACGTCCCGAAAGGAGGATGACCAGGAGTCTGAAAGGTAGGTGAGAAGATTGGCAATGGAGCGTCCCTGACGGAACCCATACTGACTATCAGAAAGTTGTGATAGGAAAGATGCTTTAAAATTTTTCTGTTAAGAACAGACTCGAATACTTTTGAGACACAGGATGTTAAAGCAATTGGATGATAGTTAAAGGGTTGGGAATGGTCACCCTTCTCTGGGACTGGTTGACTGAGAGCAAACTTCCAGCAAGAAGGAAAGGTACAATTTGACAGACAAAGGCAAAAGAGTTTTCCTAGGCAGCGTGTAAGTACAGAAGCACAGTTCTTGAGGACAACAGGAGGGACTCCATCAGGCCCATATGCCGTGTTAGTATTGAGGCCAGTGACGGTAGAAAATACATCAGCTGAAGAAATTGTAATGTCAGCCATGAGAAAGTCAGAGGGGGGATGTGATGGAGAAACAGCACCGGAATCGTCTAAGATGGAATTGGAGGTGAAAGGCCAAGCAAAGAGATCTGCTTTATCAGTAGAAGAAATAGCTACAGAGCCATCAGAGTAGAAAAGAGGAGGGAAGGATGATGAGGTAAAGTTGTTACAAAGGCTTTTGGAGAGGTGCCAGAAGGAGTGGGAAGAATTCGAGTTGGAGAGCTCAGAACATTTAGTGCGGATGAAATTATTTTTAGCAGAGTGAAGAACAGACTTAGCATGATTCCGGGCAGACACATAAGAAAGATGTGATTCAGGGGTGGGTTGGTTCCAGTACCTTTTATAGGGCCTCTCCTTGCTGCAGACAGCATTAGAACTAGCATGATTATACAAAGGCTTTCTTGCATTAGACAAAGGATATGAGAAAGGAATATATGCTTCCATGCCCAAGAGAATAACCTCCGTAATGCGTAAGGCACATGCAGACGGCTCCCGGCCATGGATACAGTAATCATTCCAGGGAAAATCAAAGAAGTACTGCCTGAGGGCCTCCCAATCCGCAGCTCCAAAGAGCCACAGACGACGTTTCTTTGGAGGATCCACAGGCCGATAGGACAGGTTAAGGTAATAAGGTTATGATCGGAGGAGCCCAAAGGAGAGAAAAGATTAACATTGTACGCAGAAGGATTTGTTGTAAGGAAGATGTCAAGTATGTTAGAGCTCTCTCCAAGGCAGTCATGGATGCGGGTAGGGTGCTGTACAAGCTGCTCTAGGTCATTAAGGATAGAAAAGGTGTAGGCTTGTTCACCAGGTGGATCAGTGAAAGAATAGGAGGGCCAAAGGAGGTGGTGAACATTGAAATCTCCTAGAATGGAGATTTCAGAGAAAGGAGAAATGGATAGAATGTGTTCCATCGTAGAAGTAAGATAGTTGAAGAATATTTGATAGTCAGTAAAATTATGTGATAAGTAAACAGCGCAGATATATTTAGTCAGAGAATGACAGGAGAGCTGAAGCCAGAGAGTAGAGAATTCAGAAGAATCATATTCAGGAACACAAGAGCAAGATAGGTGGTTGCGTACATATACACAACAGCCACCCCTGGCTTTGAATGAATATAGAGAAAGTAGGAGGATACAGAAAAGGGTGTGCTGTCAGTTGCCTCAGACAGCTAAGTCTCTGTTAACTAGAGAAGGTGAGGTTTAGAGGAGGAAAGGTTATGCTCAACAGAGTGAAAGTTAGAGGAAAGGCCACATATGTGGCAGAAATGAAGAAGTGAGTCAGTGGTTCCAGGCATATGTTGAGTAATCTCCCGGAGAGAGGCGGATGGTGGGGGCATTTATGGTTCACCCCCGGGGACTCCGAGGCATGGTTAAAAAATGCCATTTTTCATTAATTTTGAAAAGGTAATGTAGTGTGTACTGCGCATGTAGACTGGTGTAGACAGTTAGAGAAACTTGTATTGGAGAGCATGATGGCCTGCTCTCCGTGCAACTGAAACACAGAAAGTGTTCAGCAAGGGGGGATGGTCAGGAACTAGTCTCGAGGGCTGATGAAACGGGAGCTCCAGCTCTCCCAGTCATCAGCTTTCCATCCACTTATGGGAGTACTGCCCTGCTTGACTGCTCTATATGACAGAGAGGGGTGTGAGCTGGGAGCAGGGCAGGGAAATGGCGGGGGAGAGAGCGACATGGAGATGATTTGTTTGTGGCCACCCCTTGCGGGATTAACCCACCCCATCCCGTCGACGTACGATGCAAGTTGACCCCAAACCTGTCTCTCAATCCCGACAACGTGCATCATACTTTCTGCAATTGCAAGGCCCGTTGTTTCCATATTTTTCAAGTTTCATGGGAGATTTTTGGTAGGCATATGTGGAAGACCTTCCTCTACCCCCAGCCAGGTGCCAACACTGCCTGACACTGTGTAATCTCCACCTTGGGGGGTGCACCATTTTCACACAACTCACCTGTTAGAAGTGACCTGGCACGTAGCATCAGAGTCTCCCCGACGACGAAATTCAAGGCGAAAGTGATTCCCGATGTCGAGGACAAAGACTACGTGGCACCAGAGTTAGTAATGAACAGACGTAATGAAGAGGTAACGTCGCCAAGGTAGGTGCAGTATGTTGATGTGTTTGGTGAGTGAACATTGCTTATATTGCCTATATTATTGTGTGAAAACCATAATACTCTTGTACTACATATATATTTGTACCAAATTAATAAATAATTACCAAGTCTGAGTGGTTTTGGTTAAATTTCCCTCACATAGGGAGCGTCTTTTATGAAGTGCGCATCGTAGAAAGCGGTATCCAGGTGAGGGGTCTCTCACCTGTTTAGTGCATTTCTTACATCAGGTGAGCGCTTTCTCACTGAATTTTCGATGTTTCTCACCAAAAGTGAATGTTTGAGCCAAAAAAAGACAAGTCAAAAATTTGCCGGTTTCTGGGGGTGGGTTAGGCAAAAAGTTGCCGGGACAGTGTGGGTTAAGGCGTCTGGCAATAGATAGATAGATAGATAGAATTTTTATCAAATCTGAGCCTTCTCCGTTTTATTGACCCAATCTCAAGTCACCTATACACCCATCCTCTCCTGGTTGCTTTGATTGCACATGTGCATTAAAGTCACCCATTAAGAGTGGCATAAATTCTCAATCCCCCCGCCCCCATCTCAGCTGAATGTTTCTTCCAATGTTTTTAAAAATTCTTGATTTTCAAGTTCAGTATTTTCACTCTGTGGGATACAAGGACCAAATTTACACACTTTGTCTTTAGCCACAGTCACTCACGTCATCAGCACCCTTCTTTTCTATCATTCTGTTCTTATGACTTTATATGTCAGTTCTTCCTTGACCATCATTTCCAATCCAGGTCATCTCTCACCTGATGCACAAAGTTTCTTGTGACTCTGTAGCTTAACTTTTTATCTGTTTCCCTTCTGCTTTGTTTTATGATCACAAGATACATACAGCCTCTCTGAATACATAATACATTACGCCATTCTTTTTACCATACTAACACATCTACTTGCTTTCCTTATATTCATTCAGTATTCAAACTTTCTGCTTTCCATTCTTCATTTTGTCTCATACACCTAAGTCTAGCATCTGGTCTCTGTCAACATGTAACTACTGCCAGGCCAGATACTGTATCATCTTTCATGTAAACAGTAGTCATGGAAGAGAATTTCACTCATATCTAGCTGCCACTGAGATATGGTTGCATCAGCTACCTTGAACGTGGTAGACAGGCATATCTTGACTTCTAATGATCACCATCATGTTAACCCTTGTTGAGTTTCAGACCTCATATATGAGTCCCACTGAAGACTAGCATGGGCCATGCTGCAAGCCTCAAACGAGGTACAGTTTACATTGGTTTTAAAATAGTGACTCAGGGAAGGTAAAATATCTTTCAAAGTATCAGTCTGACAGGGGTTAATTGGGTCATTTGTATAAAGCCAGCTGGACAAGCTGCCTTTTCTTAAGCCATACACTGCAATATAAGGATTACTCACACATCCTGTGGTGGAAAAAAAAAAAAAAAAAGCTTGTGTAAAGACATCAACACCAATATTACACCCATGACAGGAATGGGAACATGTCAAAGAATGGGCGCTTGTTTATATAATAAAATGCATCAATCTCTCATGGTTGTGATGTAATGTAAAGTTCCAAGAGAGACCGTCTGATTACTAAAAAGTGCAAAATCTTTAATTTCGTCAAAAGATTTGTATTCACGATGAGATGGACATATTTTAAAGTACAAGTTGTTCACTTTTGGGCCAATATTGACAGTAATGCAAAATGGGTGAGTGCTTCAAGATTTGAATTTCAGGGGGAATGCAAAATATGGAGAAATATAAAGAAGGTTGGAAAAGATCTAAATGTCAATTTTTAGCATGAGACATATGATGTATGTCGCATTTACCTAATGGGGATCAATGCTGTAACCCCCAGTTCTTGGGTTAATTCACAGCTACTTTTTGCTTGGGTTTCCCTTCCCTTGGAGAGTCACCTACCACGATCTTGACTCCCTCCCACGTGAGGTTGTCCTTTCCCTAGAAAAGCCGCCTGAAACGCTAACAAGCCTCTTCCATCCGTAAACGAGAGTTTTTGTTCTTTGACAGAGGAGGTTAACCCATAATGGACGGATGTTATAACCCTTACATGGAAAGAGTGGGTGTTACGTCCTGCCTAAAGGTGACCTGGGATTATACATGGCTGCGGCACCCACTCTCATGATGCTGGAAACCAACGTTTCATTTAAAAAAATAAAATAAAAGCTTTTATATTGTAAGAATTGTAATGTAAATGAAAAGTCATTTAGACAACGGTGAAAACATTGAAGTAGTACAGAGAAAAAAAATCGAGAAAAAAGTAAAAACTACTACAGCACGGTAATGTGGATGAGACGCTGCCATTATATAATTCCTCACAGCTTACAACTAGTATCCCTGTTATTATCATCAAAACAATTATGTGGACGAGCTAATGGTGGGTGATGGCAATGGCAGTGTGAAAAGTAATAAGAGGGCAGTCAGTCATACTTGAAAGAGAGAGAGAGAGAGAGAGAGAGAGAGAGAGAGAGAGAGAGAGAGA
>JAGKTI010014024.1:0-17330 GCA_018397915.1 Birgus latro
TTTGTTTCTCCTTGCTAACCACAAGAATGTTTTCTTTTTTTAAGATGGCGTCAACACTTTCCGCGCCTACTGTATTGTTTGTATACTGTGGTGCTGGTTTCTTTGTTTGTGTCCGAATGTTGTATGGGCAAGTGACCTGAGGGCATCAAGTCTTGGTGTTAATTTATTTCTAATATTTGTGATATGTTGTTTAAATGACATTGATGTATTGTATGTTACACCAAGGATTTTGGGTGTGTATGTGTGTGGTAGGGGATTGTTGTTTATGTTGAGGTGTGGAATGTGACTATGTTTGCTGTCCAGTTTGTGAGAAGGGTCACTGTAGATTTGGCTGGGGCTGTTCTGAGTCTGTTTGTGGTGAACCATTCATGTAATGTGTTAAGGTAAGGTTGGAGGATGTGTGAGGCTGTGTTTGCATTTTGTTGTGTACATGTAAGTGTTATGTCGTCTGCATAGGAAGATATGTGTATTTGTGGTGTGTGGGGTGTAGGTGTGTCGTGAATATATAGGTTAAAGAGTGTTGGGGATAAATCAGATCCTTGAGGGACGCCGTTTCTGAAGTTTGTGATGTTCGATGGCTGACCAGCAAATGTTACATGTGCACATCTGCCTGCTGAACAGTTTGCAAGCCATCTTTTTGTGTTATTGTGCATGCTTGTGTTGAATATTTTGTTTGTGAGTTTGTGAGGTTGTGGCGGGGGATAGCATCAAATGCTTTGCTAATGTCTAATGTGACTAGGATTGTTCTGTGTAGTGGCCTAGCTGAATTGATTCCATCAAAAACTCTTTGTGTAAGGTCTGTAAGAAGAGTGTTTGTGGAGTGTAGTGGCCTCAAACCATGGTGTGATGGGGCTAGGGAGATGTTTGGTATTACTAATTGCAAAATCAGTTGTTCAGTGACTGGAGGGGGTGCAGAGGAGCGTGATGGGGCGGTGTGAGGAAGGTAACGTGTGGTCTTTGTTGGGTTTAGGGATAGTGATGATAGTACCATGCTTCCAGATATTGGGTATTATGTTGTGTGAGTAGCTGTAGTTTGATATGTCGGTGAGTAATGACTTGTGGTCCAAGATGTTTAAGGTGTATATTGCTTATGTTGTCTGTGCCATAGGCAGATGAGTGCTTGAGGTTGCTAATGTCCTTTGTCTGGTTGTTAGTGAAGGGTGTGAAATCTTGGTCTGTGGGAACTGTCTCTTGCTTTGGATGACACGTCGGTCGTCGCAGTGGGGGTTTAGATGACTGACGTGTGAAAAGTGATTAATGAGAGTGTTTGCTTGTTGTTTGTTTGAGGGTATGGTGTCTGTTGTTGTGGTGGCAGTATGAGATTGTGCAGCATTGCTGTTGGAGAGTGTGATGCTGTTTAGTGTTTTATAGACATTGCTGGTGTTTGTTTTGTGATCAAGTGTTTGGAGATAATTATTCCAATTTAGTGTTTGCTGCTCTGATATTTTATTTTTTATTTGAGTGTTGAGTTCTTGTATTTGTTGTATGGTGTCTTGAGTATGGGGTGTTGAAGAGTGTTTTAGTGTGTCACATTGAATTTCTGGTGTGAAGTTGGGATTGCCTTTCTTTCGTTTGTCTCTATGGATGTATTTCTTGTCTGCATTTTTAATAATTGTATTGAAAGTGTGCACAGCGGTGTTGATGTTTGTGATGGGTGTACTGTCTAATGTTTCAAAGAGCTGTTCTGTTTCATTTGTGAAGGCCTTTCAGTTGGCTCTCTCATAATTAGCGTATGTGTGTCTGTGGCCAGCTGGGGTGATTCTGATTTTGGTAGTGATGATGACTGGGAGGTATGAGCCAAGGGTTTTGACAACTCTCCAGGATGTTGTGTGGCGAGGTTTGGGGAGCAAAAGGTGGTGTCTGGGGATAATGGGAGGAAGAGGGCTTGGTGTGGGATATGGGTATGTTGATGGAGATTGTTGAGGATGAAAAGATTATCTGTTTGGGATTGTAGTACCAGCCCTCTGTCTGTGTCAGGGTTGTTGACATGTCAGGCCAATGCCTTGGCATTGAAATTGCTACCCAGGATGATTCTGGGTATGTTAGTGATGTGGTGTATTTGAGGAGAGTAATTGTGTGGTACTGTGGGGGATGACTGGGGGAGGAAGGTATGTATTGGTGATTGTTATGTGTGATTTGTTGTCAGTGTGTATTTAACCCTTTCGCGCACGGATGTTTTATTAAGTTTCATGGCTCACGATTTCACATCCCCGCGCATGCCGCCAGGCCGCCCACACGACACAAATAACACGTATTCTCGCCTTATTTTCACCACCCAAACCTCTAAATATTTCCCTGAAACCCACATCATCTTATTCGCCGATGTTTGTTCTAGCTGATAAGCAAAAAAAAAAAAGAGAGAGAGAGAGAAATACGAATAAAAGTACATTAGGCCCCTGTGAATAAACATTTCAGAACGTTTATCTCACTTCCCAACATCATCGTTGGAATGTTTTCCATCATACAGAAAAATGTTATTAGAGGTTTTGATAGAGAATTTCACTGGCTTTCTATTGAGGTGTGTCCAGTTGTGATGCGACTTATAGTTTTCAAGAAAATAGCCAAAAACTAAAAGCCATTAAAAAAAAAAAATGATTTTTGTTCAGGGAGCTCTTCTGCAAAAGTTTTCTTGCACACTTTGTATTTTTATTACATAATCTTATGTAGAATTTCATGAGCTTTCTCAGGGGCTCCACCAATTTTTGATACGCCTCATAGTTTCCGAGTAAATCACAAAAAACTACAGGGTACTCACGACCACGGTGCACTTTCGTCGTCCTCGTATAATAACCACCTATGTAACAACAACTTTTCATTAGAAAAATTACATAGTTATGTCCTGTACTTACGTAGAATTCACTGATCTTTCTCATGGTTCTTATAGGAAATCGATTTGTTCAATAGTTTATGAGTAAAAGGATGACAAAGATAGAATACTCTTCCTCGCCCGCAAGCATGATAAAAACGCTCAATTTCCCTTCCTCACGAACACCTACATATTTACACTCGCTAGGTTTTATTATTTTTTTTTAACTCAAATTATACACATGAAATATCATAAGCTTTTTGATAGTGCTCTCAGAAACTCGACATGACCACTAGTCTTTTTGCTAGGTACTGATACTGAAGCTGAACTTTCTTCCAACTCATGTGTGTATATGTAAAAAAACAATACAGTAAAACCTTGATATAACGGACTTCAGTAGACCGGAATTCGCTTTTATCGGACTCGAGGAGCTACCGGACTAACCTCCTATGTGTTGGAAGAAGTCCGATATAGCCAGAAAGCAGTCCGGACTGCCTGACAACTTCAGCTATGTTCACCACAATAAGACAAGTAAAAGACATGTTTTTCAGTGCTCAGTACAGTATTATTATACCATTTGATTACTATAGTGAAGGTATAACACAGTACAATACTACAATGGTGGTGAAAAACACTGATGCAATCCGGACTAATGTCTGATATATCGGAAAAAGTCCGGATTAGCAGGGGTAAGTCCGGATGTCGCTTTTATTGGAAAATCGCATATTTCGGACTGGCCTGAGCCCCAATTAGTCCGTTATAGTGAGGTCTTACTGTACTTATTTGTGTAAAAAATATGGAAGTGTAGAAATAGGTTAATATACAAATCAACAAAATATGGATAACTCACTTGTTCTAGAGGTGTTGAGCTGCTGGCAGGAACTTGAAGGATTTGAAGATGCGTTTGTGTGTGTGTGTGTGTGTGTGTGTGTGTGTGTGTGTGTGTGTGTGTGTGTGTGTGTGTGGCGTATTCGCTCTTCCTTGCACTACATTTGCCTAGCACATACGATGCACACAATAGATTTCTTCACGAACAATTGCTGGACGACATACGTATATAATGTCATATATGTGTATTTTCTTGTCTCTGATCATTACATAAACTTTTCGCTGTCAGTCAATGCATGCAATATTTCTCGGTGAACACTTGCTTCACTATTTTATAAGTATATTTCACACTGAACCATTTGCAATATAAAACACTATCACATGATTCCATCCCAGCCTCCTCTGTTATTCCCTTCCTTACTGTATGGCGTACGAGACTGCCTGTTCCTTTAGCAACTAATGCATATGTCTGTTAAAATGCACACTGGCAATGACACCAAAACAGGGAGGAAATGTTCACCTTACAGGTGAATCGGCCTTCTGGGCCACAAAGGCTTACCTTACCTTCTTCCATAAGCCCCTCCTACCCACAACCGGACCAGACCCGAGGTAGCAGTCTGGGAGCATAACCCTCCTCCCGTACCAGCCCTCATCAGACTCGGGGTGGGAGTTGCTTCTCAGCATCCCCATGTAGCTTCTGCCAGAATTGCTGGCGAGGGAGCGACTGCTGGTTCTTCCCTGTCTGCTGTTCTTCCCCAGGAGCAGAAACACTGGTGCACCCTCCGGGCAAGCCTGTGTGAGGGCATCCACCGGATACCTCCTACAGAGCCATGGTAGCATCCGCCGGACATATCACTGTGGTGTCACCCGCCGGGTACGCCTCAGCTGTGCTAGACTCCCAGCAGGAGCGAGGTAGTGCCCGCCGGGTCTCTCTCTCCCTCTGCTCTCAGAGCGAGAGGTGCCTTAGCAACGCCCATTGGGTTTTCCAGGTCCAGGGAGCGCCTGCCGGGTCTTCCCCTCTCTCTCCTCCATCAGGGTTCCTCGACAACGCCCACCAGGTCTTCCCCTCTCTCCCCTCCATCAGGGTGCCTCGACAACACCCGTCGGGTTTGTCAGGCCCAAGGAGCATCCGTTGGATCTCTCCTCTTCCGGCGTGGAGTTACGGCGGCGCCCTTTGGGCCTGCCAAGCCAAGGGCGCGAGCTCACACTCACCCTCCTCCACAAAGCCAGAGGCTCCAGAAGAGGAGCGAGTCTCTGGCTCGGCCCAACCTTCCTGTGGCCGAGTGAGACGCCCTTCTCTCTCCCCTACAGGTCCAGCGTGTGGTGGATGCGACACAGGGATCCAGTCTGCCCAGCTGCCCTCCCCCCGATGACTGGCGCTGATGGACTTGCAGGAGCACCCAGGCTGCAGACGACTCCTGACAGCCTCCTCCTCCCCCCCCCCCCAGGCCGCAGTCCTCGACCCCAGAGGGGCGCATCCTCCTTCCCAGGCTCCCCCGAGGTACCTGACGTCCTCCGCACCCCAACCACAGCCTGGGCCTTACACTGGGCCACTCGCCTCCTGGCCCTCTTCGACCCCAGTCCGGAGGGCCCCAATACTCCCGAGGTGGCCTCTCAACGCAAGGCGACTCCTTTGCTTCCTGAAGGCCTCCCTCCTAAACCAGGCCGACACCTGAACCTCCAGAGGGCGTGAGAAGCCCTCTTCCTCCTGTCGCCACTTCCTGCCCCGTGTGAACTTACTCAATGCCCCGAGTGACTTCTGTGTACTCCCCTTCCCTCAGTGAACAACTCCCTCCTCCTCCCCTCCCCAGTGTTCATGTACTTCCCCCCTTGTGAGTGAATCTAGCAGTGATTTCCCCAGTGGCTCTTAGGAAACTTGTAGCCTAGTCCAGGTTCAGTGTTCCCCAGTGTGATACGCGGGAGTAATCTCCATAAGGCATGTGAAAGGCCAGAGAAAGGCCAAAACTTATTGTGTAGCCCAAATACGGACACGTACCGAGCCACAGACTCATAATTTCCAGTGTGTCACGCTGCTATTTTGTGTATTACTATAAGTTACTGTAAATGACCTCTGCAAGTGCCACATGTAGTATTCCATATTGTATTGTTTTCCCACATCTGGTTAATATATGTGCTGTACTGGTTTGCCTGTGTTTCTGCCCTGTTCCTTTGGTAAATGTTCTCACCCGGTCATGTAAAAAGGACCCCTAAAGCTTGTGCCTGTGACTTATGGTGTGAGGAGTCGTGCCTTGAGACACAGCAGTAAACCTGAGGTTTGAGCCTGTGTATTTACGGAACGAGAAGTCGCGCCATAAAAACACAGCGCATAACACTGGTGGCAAGCTGTGGTCCTTGACCCGTTTTTTAAGCAGAACGTCAGGGAACACTAAGGGAAAGTATCAAAATGGCTGCCAAAACGCACATCGCCATACCAAGATTTGACCCCAAACAATACGATATCGACACATACATGTGTATGATTGAACCTCAATTCAATATAGGCTTTGAAAATTACAAAGAAAAAATAGCAGTCACTTTACCACACTTGGGAAATATAGTTGCCCGCATTGCTACAACAGTTGTCCCTGACCTAACTTGGGCTCAATTCATTGGCATAGTAACCCTAGCTACTGCCCCATCACTAGGAAAGGTCGTCACCCTGTCACAACTCGACGCCCATACCTACGATGATAACCTGGATGACACACTCATCCAGTACAGGCGACTCATCACCGCCGCCTACCCGGGGGCAGACACAGCCTCCCGTGACGTACACACGTTCAACACCCTCATCAGGATCCTCCCCAGCAACGTCAAAGAATATTTCAGCATCCATGACCCCTCAGGAGATCTGGATAAAGATATACAATTGGTGCGCCGCCTCCTTGCCGCCTGCCCCAACCCCCAACACATCGGAGCAGTTAGTCGGGTCCCGACCAACAAGCCGCTGCACCAAACGCCCCAACCAGCCCCTAGCCGCACCATGCAGCCAACATCATCTCCCATCCCACAGGCCCACTCCAACAAAAGGCGCCCAGTCTCAAGAGAGTTAAACAACCTCATATTCATAAATCCTTGGAAATTCTCGGCATGCAGCAATAGGTGCCCCATTCATGACATACGCGAGCAGCTGAAGCATCGCGACGAAAGAAGAATAACCAAGGTCGGCGCAAAGTTTCCTCCATTGATGAGGAAGTCCAGGACGAGGACACCCCCACAATGGACTACTCTGTCTCCGGCGAACCAGAACCCAGCGAGGAGCTCACCCCGGCCCACATGGATTTTTAGGCCTGCCCATGCACCTCCCCACAATGGCAGGGGCCACATCACACTAGTACTGTCCCCCGGTCTATGACAAAATGACCTTAAACAGGATACAAGCGAGGCTTCTGGTTGATACGGGAGTGGGCAGATCATGCCTATATCACCATTTCTCCTCCTGTCGTGCCTTAGCTTTGTGCCCCTACTCCCCACCACCGCCCAACTCGTAGACGCGGGGGACGAGCCCCTGCCCATCCGTGGGGAGACAAAGGCACTCAGGACCACCACCCACCAACACACCTCCACCCATCACAAGTTCATAATATTCGACGCTACTTGCATGGCATACGACAGTTATCTGGGCTTAGACCTCCTCCAGAAACTTCGAACCAACATAGACTGCTATAAGCGCTGTCTCCACTTCAGGAAACCACCTAGCCCAAACACGCAACCACCATGCACTTGCCCCACCACCACCAACCCACGAGTTCCCGCCCCCCCTCCAACCCAACACCCACCACTTTCCCTGCCACCATAGCCTCCGCCCTCACCATTCCCCCCCGACATGAAGCATGGCTCCAACTCCATCGCCATTCCGGAAACTCTGTCCTCTTCTCCCCAACCCCACTGTGAGGGGAATCTGCCACCTGCCTCCTCTCCCCCACTTTCCTACCCCCCCACATCACCACAGTACGAATCGCCAACATCTCAAACACCCCTCACCCTACCCAAAGGCCTCATCATAGGAGACATGGAAGAGGCAGAACCATGCCATGACCCCACCCCACCAACCTCACCCAGCCTACCCTCAATCCCAGCCCACCTCAACCAGCACGGAGCCCTCTCCCTCCAACAACTCCTTGTGGACTTCCAAGACATATTCTCCACGGGCCCCCGGACATCGGTCATACATCCTACCTGGCCCACGAGATACACACCACAGGACAGCCCATCCGCCAACCATCCAGACGAAAAAACCTGATTCATAGGACTGAAGAAGACCGGCAGGTCCAGGACATGCTTAATGCCAGTATGGTCTCTCCATCTACCAGCCCATGGTCCTCCCCTGTGGTCCTAGTCAAAAAAAAAGGATGGCATCACTTGCTTCTGTATCTACTACAGGCGATTAAACGACGTCACCACCAAAGACATCACACCCCTTCCCCATATAGACGACTCCCTCATTTCCCTGTACGGGGCGTCCTGGTTCTCCACCCTCGACCTCCAGTCACGATATTGGCAAGTTCCTGCACCCAGAATACATGGGCAAAACCGCATTCTCCACAAGCAATGGCAAGCATTACGAATTTAACGTGCTACCATTTGGCCTCTGCAGCGCCCTGGCAACCTTCTCCCGCCTTATGGAATCAGTACTAGGCAGACTCACCTGGGAGATATGCCTGGCATACCTCGATTATGTCATCGTGTTCAGCCAAACCTGGTCCAACCACCTCCAACGCCTCAAAAAGGTCTTCCTGAGAACAAGACAAGCCGGACTTAAACTCAAACCTACCAAATGCACCTTGGCCCAATGGTCCGTCTCCTTCCTCGGCCACACCATCACCGAACAAGGCATTGCACCAGACCCAGATAAACTACGGGCCATAGCAGATATCCCTAGTCTTCGCGACGTACATGAGGTGCGAGCCTTCATCAGTCTCACCTCCTACTACAGGTGTTTTTTCAAAGGATTCGCCAACATGACCAAACCACTCCATGACCTCACAAAAAAAGGCGAACCCTTTACAAGCACTCAGGAATGACTGGATGCTTTCCAAGCACTCAAAAACAAATTAATCACCGCCCCAGTAGTCGCACTTCCAAACTACTCCCTGCTGTTCCGTCTGTACACCGACGTCTCCCTCATTGCAATTGGAGCCGTCCTGGCACAAATGCAGGACGGACAGGGGCACATAATTGCCTGCGCCAGTCAGACCCTCAACCAGGCAGAGAGGAATTACACAGCCACAAAATGTGAATGTTTAAGAATCATCTAGGCATTACAACACTTCAGGGCCTACCTGTCCGGAACCCACGTTACCATCATCACAGATCACCAATCCCTCCAGTGGCTACGCCAGTTGGAAACAAATAATGCCCAAATTATTAGGTGGAAAGAAACGTTGGAAGAATTTAACTTCGACATCGCATACCGACCCGGCAAATTCCACACTAACGCTGACATACTCTCCAGACTGCCGATCAACTCCATCAGTGATGCTCCAACACTCCTACAACAGTGGCTAAATAAAACCAAGCCCAATTGGATTCCCCAACACACCTCCAAACTAAGACGACAGGGAGATCACCTTTACACCCCATCTGGACACATTGCCTTAGATCCCTCCACAGCCCTATATGTCATGACACACCTACACGCCAACAGTGGTATCCACCTGGGCATCAAAAAACTCACACAGGTGTTTAATGACACCTACTGGATATCCAACCCCTCCAAACTTGCAAAGCAAGTACTGCAGCCATGCTGGGCATGTTCCCTGGAGAAGGACACCACCAGAACAGCAGGCCCATCTGGACACATCCAAGCCAGCAAACTGTGGCAGCTCCTCGCCGTTGATGTAGTAGGCCCCCTACCACCCAAATCGGGCTACAAATACATCATCACCTTTATCGACACATACTCCAAATTCCTCATAGCCTGCCCCGCGAAAGAACATCACACACTCGTGGTAGCAGATACCCTACTATGCCACGTGTTTCCATATTTTGGTATTCCCCAAGCTCTCCACACCAGCAGTGCACCAGAATTTACAAGCAAGATATGGAATCAACTTGCCCAGACTCAGTTTTGCCATCTCCCACTCCTCCCCGTACTGGCCAAAAGGGAACAGCATCTGCGAGAGAAGCCATCGCACGTTAATGAACCAAATTCGCACCTGCATTCAACAAACACAAAACGAGGATTGGCCATCTCACGTAAAGCTCATTCAATGGGACATGAACCCCTGCCCGCGCGAGGACGGTATTACGCCACATGAAAGGCTGTTCGGCAAGCCGCCCCTCCTCCTGATCCAACACCACCTACAACCCCCGGCCACATCACCAATATCCGCCTCCTTCCATCCTTCTACCACCTCAAACGCAGACTGCATCACTTACAAAACACCCAGGACCTGCAACCGGACATACACCGCACCAACCCCTACAAAACAGGCGACACCATCATGGTTGCTAAACTGCCCACCCCGGACAAGATCTCCCCAAGATACAAAGGACCATTCTATCTATCTATCTATTGCCAGACGCCTCAATCCCGAACGGGGTGGCCACAAACAAATCGCCTCCATGTCACTCTGTCCCCTGCCATTTCACTACCACGCTCCCAACTCACACCCCCCTCTCTCATATACCTCTCCACTCCATCCCTCCATCTCATCCTCGGCCTCCCCCTCCCTCTCGCCCCCTCCACCTCACTCACATACACTCTCCTCGTCAATCTTTCACTCTCCATCCTCTCCACATGCCCAAACCACCTTAACGTGTTTCTCCTAACGCTTCCCATCACGTCCTCAACCACACCACAACGCTCCTTCACTTCCTCATTTGTTAGTCTGTCTCTCCATGTGACTCCACATGCTCCTCTCAAATAACTCATTTCCACTGCTCTCACTCTTGACTTCTGTCCTTCCAACAGGGTCCAAGCTTCACTTCCATATGTCAGAGTTGGTATCACAATACTGTCATGTAACAACTTTTTCACTTCCATGCTCACCTCCCTGTTTCTTATCACTGCTTTCAACGAACCAGCAACCTTCCTTCCCTGCTGTACCCTTTCGAGCACTTCACCCTCCAGACTACCATCCTTACTCATCACACTGCCCAAGTACTTAAATTCACTCACATTCTCCATTTCCTTCCCATCCAATCTCACTATACACTCACTGGCTTCACTTCTCTCGAAGACCATCACTTTACTCTTCCCCACATTCACCTTTAGATTCCGTTTCTTACACACTCTCCCAAACTCATCTACCAAGCCTTGCAGCTCCCCTTCGTCTTCACTCAACAACACAGTATCATCTGCAAACAACAGTACAGGTAGTTTCCAAACACTGCCCTCTCTCACTAGGGCCGCTCCAACATCCACTGCCCGACCTTGTATCTCTTTTATAACCCCATCCATATACAGATTGAACAACCATGGAGACATGACACATCCTTGTTTCAATCCAACCTTCAAATGGAAAGATTCACTCAGTTTGCCATCCACACCCTTCAGCCTTAGCACCCTCATACATACTCTTCACTGCCTTCAACAACTTCCCATCCACTCCATATATTCTTAATACCATTCACCATCGTAAAAATCCCAAACCCCTACCAAGTCACTGTGCGCTACCACGACACCAACCGTACCTACAGAAATCGACACGTGCGCGCCTTCCAACAACCACACCCCCCCATACCACCTACTCCCACCAAGCCCGGCCCACGTGTCAGTGTACCACCCCGCCACCATTACCACAATGACTCATCCCCCTCCTACCTCAATTTCCCTACCCTCACCCCCTCCCCTAGCCCCCGCCTTCCAATGCCTTCCCGCAACCAGTCACCCACACCTGACGCCCGACCTACAAAGCCCGCACCTCACCTCACGTCACCAGACACCACACGGCCTCCAAGCCACCCATCGCACCACCCACCGGCTGCTACAACACCCACCACCCCTCTATCAAGACCACATTCCCCAAGCCCACCACCCCAGGACAATGCCGGTTCCCCACCACCAGTTCCCACGCCCACACTGCCCCCGAATAGCCCCAACACGAGAAACTGCAGACACCCCCAACCACCTCACCACCCGCACCCCCCTCGACCAACACAAAACACACACCCACACCCCACCGAGACAAACCACCCACACCCAACGTTATTCCCCCTCCCCCTCCTCACCCCCGACACCAGTTCTCACCACCACCAGGACACGCTTCGGGCATCTCTCGCACCCACCTGCCAGGTACGCTCGTACCCCATCACCACCTACCACACCATTCACCACGTACACCAGACACCAACCCTCTCACCATACACCACGCAGCACGGAATCTTCCACACACCAAGCCCCTTAATCAGATTAGCGCGATGCTCCCCCATAAAAGAGAGCCTCCCACGCGCATCTCCAGTCTCCTGCCATCCACTGCGGAGCACACACCTCCCTTCCTACTTACAGCAGTGAAGATCCGCCACGTCCTTCGGACTCCTGCTGGTGGCCAAACGCTCTGCATCAAGGACACCAACCACCTGCTCATACTCCTCCTAACCACTGACCAGCACTCCACCCTGGAAGTGGTGCACAACCCCTGTCAGACACCCCACAACCTCACCTTACACTGGAACTGGCTCCTCCGTCACCTCAACCCCATCCACCAAACGGCCAGATCCAACACATACCACCTCCAACCACGGGGCCATGCTTCCGTTCCCGCGACGGTGGTAAAATGCACACCGGCAACGACACCAAAACCACCAAAACAGGGAGGAAATGGTCACCTTACAGGTGAATCGGCCTTCCGGGCCACAACGGCTTACCTTACCTTCTTCCATAAGCCCCTCCTCCCCGCAACCGTACCAGACCTGAGGTAGCAGTCCGGGAGCATTACTCTCCTCCCGTACAAGCCCTCATCAGACTCGGGGTGGGAGTTGCTTCTCAGCATCCCCACGTAGCGGCCTAGCAACTTCCGCCGGAGTTGCTGGCGAGGGAGCAACCTCCGGTTCTTCCCCGTCCGCTGTCCTCCCCCAGGAGCAGAAACATGGTTGCGCCCACTGGGCAAACCTGTGTGAGGGCATCCGCCGTATACCTCCTATCAGCCCTGGGATGAGGAGCAAAGCCGTGGTAGCATCCGCTGGACATACCACTGCGGTGTCACCTGCCGGGTATGCCGCGGCTGCTCTAGACCACCAGCAGGGGCGAGGTAGCGCCCACCGGGCCTGCCTTGCCGAGAGCACCCCCCGGGTCTCTCCCTCCTGCTGCCCTCGGAGCGAGAGGCACCTTGGCAACACCTGTTGGGTTTGCCAGGTCCAGGGAGCTCCCGCCGGATCTCCCCCTCTCTCCCCTCCGTCAGGGTGCCTCGACAATGCCCTTCGAGTTTGTCAGGCCCGAGGAGCATCCACCGGATCTCCTCTTCTCCCAGTGTGGAGTTACAGCGGCGCCCTTTGGGCCTACCAAGCCGAGGGCACGAAGTCGGAGGCTCCCGAAGGGGAGCAAGTCTCTGGCTCGGCCCAACCCTCCTGTGGCCAAGCGAGACACCCTTCTCTCTCCCCTACAGGTCCAGCGTGTGGTGGATGCAACACAGGGATCCGGTCTGCCCAGCTGCCCTTCCCCCGACAACCAACCCTGACAGACTTGTAGGAGCACCCAGGCCGGAGACGACTCCTGACGGCCTCCTCCCCTTGAGGCCACAGTCCTCAACCCCCGAGGGGCACATCCTCCTTCCTGGGCTTCCCTGAGGTACCTGATGTTGTCCGCACCCCAACCACAGCCTGGGCCTTACGCCGGGCCACTCGCCTCCTGGCCCTCTTCAACCCCAGTCCAGAGGGCCCCAGTATTCCCGAGGCAGCCTCTCGACGCAAGGTGACTCCTTCGCCTCCTGAAGGCCTCCCTCCTACACCAGGCCGACATCTGAACCTCCAGAGGGTGTGAGAAGCCCTCTTCCTCCTGTCGCCACTTCCTGCCCTGTGTGAACTTACTCGATGCCCCCAGTGACTTCTGTGTACTCCCCATCCCTCAGTGAACAACTCCCTCCCCCTCCCCTCCCCAGTGTTCGTGTACTCCCCCCTTTGTGAGTGAATCTAGCAGTGATTTCCCCAGTGGCTCTTAGGAAACTTGTAACCGAGTCCAGGTTCAGTGTTCCCCCGTGTGATATGAGGGAGAAACCTCCATAAGGCATGTGAAAGGCCAGAGAAAGGCCAGAACTTATTGTGTAGCCCAAATACGGACATGTAGCGAGCCACAGACTCATCATTTCCAGTGTGACACGATGCTATTTTGTGTATTACTATAAGTTACTGTAAATGACCTCTGCAAGTGCCACATGTAGTATTCCATTTTGTAATGTTTTCCCAAATCTGGTTAATATATGTGCTGTACTGGTTTGCCTGTGTTTTTACCCTGTTCCTTTGGTAAATGTTCTCACCTGGTCGTGTAAAAAGGACCCCTAAAGCTTGTGCCTGTGACTTATGGTGCGAGGAGTCATGCCTTGAGACAGCAGTAAACCAGAGGTTTGAGCCTGTGTATTTACGGAATGAGAAGTCGTGCCATAAAAACACAGCGCATAACACCTGTGTATCTCTGTGGCATAACATAATGCCTGCTATGGTAGGTCAGCTATTTCACTAATCCAGGCACTTTATGTTTCACAGATATAAGTAATGGCTTCACTATAAGGGTAAAGTACATCATTTATGGGCAGGATGGGAGTGGAAACCCCGCTATAACAAACCAGACTCCTGCCTCTAGGCCTAATGGCTGATAACAGGCCCCAATGCTTTACAAACAATATAACTATGTTCAGTAGACACAATCATTTCACAGTATAGTCAAAAACACTGTTCAATCACAATATTTCAAAAAGGGCTTCAGCCTCGGGTGGGAGGGGGGAAAATGGTGGATTTAAAGGGACAATGCAATGCGGCATGGCCCTCCTGTCTGGCTGCTTGTGGAGTTTTTATCACTACAGAGAGGCCCATATGAGCCACTGCCAAGGTCTTACCTCGGGAGAGACATGTGGCCGCTAGAACACACCAAAATTTGACTCAAATCGACCAAAAACTTATTTTGGTGAATTTTTTTTCTCTTTTTCATGCGATTTGCTGCCCATGTGCTTCTATATGTCACACCACATGGAACATAAATCACGGTTCCGTGCGTGAAAGGATTAAATTGTTTGTATTTCTGTTGTGGCGTTATGTAGGGGGAGAAATGATTTTGTGCGTGCACTAGTATCTGAAAAGTTGATGGATTGTTGTACCAGGGTGATTAGTCCACTGCCACTGCCATCAGCCCAGTATTGACTGATGGTGGGGAAATTATGAAATGTTGGTGTTTTTTGTGTTTTGTTTCTTGTAAGATGGCAGTGTGTATATTTTGTTGTTTGATGAATTGTGTGAGTTCTTGTTTTTTGGTGTTGATGCCATCTGTGTTTATTTGAAGGTTGTTAATGTTGTGTGTGTGATATGTGTTGGGTGCTGCAGCACAGGGGGGAGGTGGGGGTGTTGGTGGAGGGGAAGGTATAGGAGAAGGTTATGATAGTGATAAGGGTTGGTGTGGATTAGATTGGGGTGGAATGGGAGGGGTTGGGGAATTGGATGATGAGGGAAGGATCAGTGGTTTAGATTGAGGTGGGGTGGAGGAAGTAGGAGAGGGGCAGGTGGGAGGGTTAGAGGGTGGGGAGAAGGAGCATAAGGAGCAGGTCCAGGTGTCTGGATGTAAGTGTTGTGCAGGTGAAATGGGTCCAGTTCTTGCTGGAATTGCACTGAACTGAACCCTTTGTCTGTCGACAAGAAGTGATGAGTTTTGAGCATGTTGGATATACTGTATGTATTTGTTGATGGGTCCTGGGTTGCTCTCAGTGTCACCAGCTAGAAGTCTTTGAGAAATGACCACCAGAGAGTCATTTCTTGATGTGGAAAAACAGTGTTGTTGTGTGTGTTGCGTTGGGAGATGTGGTACTTGCCCTGATGACCGAAGCCACTCCCAAGTTCTCAGGCCCCGTGAGGGGCCGTGTGGGTTTATGGTGGTTTGGCCCCCATGCTGTCCTCCTCCACTGCTTTGACAGCCTCTGGGGGGTGGACCCACAATGAAGACACCACCACTCCAGGTCCTTGTTATGTCACTATAACCTGTCCCCTACAGGTACTGTTTTCACTCGGTTTGTCTGTTTATTTGTGTGTCTGTCTGTCTGTTAACAACTTTATGTGAAAACTTCTGGTGTGATTTTTACTAAAATTACAAAGATGATGGGCTATGACCTTCTGATCACCCGATTAAATTTTGGGCCAAATTGGGCCAAGGGCCAGGCTATAGGCCCAAAAAATGTAAAAAGAAATCAATCCATAACTCCTTTCAGATTTGTCATATTGACATAGGAGCATGTGGAGTCACATGGAGAGACAGACTAACAAATGAGGAAGTGAAGGAGCATTGTGGTGTGGTTGAGGACGTGATGGGAAGCGTTAGGAGAAACACGTTAAGGTGGTTTGGGCATGTGGAGAGTGAAAGATTGACGAGGAGAGGGTATGTGAGTGAGGTGGAGGGGGCGAGAGGTAGGGGGAGGCCGAGGATGAGATGGAGGGATGGAGTGGAGAGGTATATGAGAGAGGGGGGGTGTGAGTTGGGAGCGTGGTAGTGAAATGGCAGGGGACAGAGTGACATGGAGGCGATTTGTTTGTGGCCACCCCGTTCGGGATTGAGGCGTCTGGCAATAGATAGATAGATAGACATGAAACCAAAACCTAAAGGTGCATCTTTCAAATCTGCATCTCATAACATGCTTCATTACATTAGGGGGGGGGGGGCCAATGTCAGGTGGGTAGTGCCGAAAATTTCAAATGGGCATAAAATCGGCAGTTTTCACCCAATTTACTCCAAATTTGATGTGTGATAACCACCATCCACTCACTTGATGTAGTGCTGCCTACTTCTTCCTTAGCCTTTATCATTCTTTTTCTGTGCCTGCTCTCCTCCCTTCCTATTTCTCCCATCTTTTCTGTCACTTCTTATTGCTTTTCTTCCCTTTACAAGTGGCTTTATATTGAGTGACAAGCTCTCTTTTGTACTGTTTTTGCTTTTTCTTGGAAGGAACAGTATGCAGGCCCGTGGCCTTTGGTTCCTTCTTCCTTGCATTTAAAAAAAAAAAAAAAAAATGGTTTCCTGTAAGCCAAGAAACCATTTACAATGCTGGGTGGTAACCATATAACCAAACCATATGTGCTTCCTGCAAGTCAACAAGTGGGTTGGTGGAGGGTGGAGGGTTAGTGCCCCTTCCTGTAAAACAAAAAAACTCAAAGACAAATGGCCACCCCTTACGGGATTATGGTGTCTGGCAATAGATAGATAGATAGATAGCCATCTTTGATTTGATATCCTGTTGTGTTTATACGTCAGCACTAAAATGACTGCCAGAGATGGGTTTGCTGTGCCTTGGCACCACATTTTGTGTATTATTTATTTACTTACTTGTTATTAAGATTATAGTAAATTACAGAAAAATTGTGCTCGTTTCATTGCTACTTCTGTAGTAAAGCTGACTTACAGTACACTGTTAGTTTATGGAAACAGTTGTGGAACACATAACTTGCTTATAATGATGGCTGCTTTATGGAAACAGTTGTGGAACACATAACTTGCTTATAATGATGGCTGCTCTCTCTCTCTCTCTCTCTCTCTCTCTCTCTCTCTCTCTCTCTCTCTCTCTCT
>JAGKTI010014025.1:0-22221 GCA_018397915.1 Birgus latro
GTTAAAATCAGCCAAAGAAGGACAAGAGTATATATTTTTTTTCAGCACATTTTTTTTTCCTGTGGCAGACTCTGCTGTAAATTATGACATGGCAATAATAATAATGCAAAAATAGGACATCATTACAAGAAAATAGGCATACAAAGATAACAACCAACATCAATAATTCAGGAAGGACAATATGTGTAAAACACCTATTTTTATTGTTTGGAAAAAAGCACTATGGTATTTTTGACGTCCTTTTATTTGCCATGTCTATTTATAATCTTTTGGGCTGATAATACCTGCTGTTGTGGTGGTCCCAGGCTCATTTTAACTACTAAGAACCAGAGTCAATGCAGGAGAAACTAAATACTGGAATTTTATGAAGGAGAAGAGGCAATATGAGCTTTCTCATTGAGGGTTAAGCTCCAAAATTCTCCTTACAACAAAGATTATCCTCTAATAATCTTTCTCAGGCATGCGTGTGGATCTTTCAGCAGTCCACTTTGGAAAATGACACGCAGATATCCTTAGCAAAATTTCTCAGCTCATTTAGCCACATCTCATTCAAGAAGGTAGATGATCAGCACACACAGACAAGCTACAAACAACTGACACTGTTTTACTTAGGGAGCAAATACTGTATAGGCAAAATTACTGAAATTAATGCTATACTGGTTCAGAGAAGTGGTTTGGTTACAGCACTTATACAGAGGAATACAGGACCACAGCAACAGCAGCCCACAATTTACTAAACCATAATACAGGGCTGCCCATATACATCTGGTGCCGTTGGCCCAGTCTGCGGGTATGGGAGATGCATGTATTTTGATGACTTTATTTAATTATGCTCTGTTTAACTGGGGATTAAATTACCATCTTTCCATTGTAAAAGCTAGTTGAAACAAGACTAATATGGTGCTAGTCATGAAGATGTTGGGCCACAGTGCTATCTTATTCTGCCAGTGAGTTACGAGAAATGAATCTGCATAAGGCCAAAAATCTCGTCTCCTTCTGTCATGTTTGTGTCATGCCTCTGTGTCATATATTGTATCATGCTTTTGAGTATCATGTCTCTGTCTGTCATGTCTGTGTGTGTGTCATGTCTCCTTCTGTCATGTTTCTGCATGTCATGTCTCTGTGGTATATGGATGGAGCTATAAGAGAGATAATGGGCAGGGATGTGAATATACTGGAGTGTCTAATGAGAGAGAGTAAGGTGTGGAAACTTTCTGAACTGTTGCTTGCTGATGATACTGTATTGTGAGGAATGTGAACTGCAAGGTTTGGTGAATGAGTCTGGGGGTGTATGTAGGAAACGGAATCCAAAAGATTATGTATATATATATGAGTAAAGTTATGATCCTAGAGGGAAAAGAAGTCAAGCATACACAGTGAGACAGGATGGTGAGGAAATACAGAATGAGAGTGCATTCAAGTACTTAAGTAGTGTGATGAATAAGGATGGAAGTGCTTGAATGGGTACGGCAGGGTAGAAAGGTTGCTGGATCATTGAAAGCTGTGATAAGGGGTAGGGAAGTAAGCATGGAAGTGAGGCTTGGATCTTGTTGGACAGACAAAGGTCAAGAGTGAGAGCAATGGGAATGAAGTGAGAAGTGTGTGGAGTTTTATGGACAGACAGATATACAAATGACGAAGTAAAGATGCATTGTGGTGCTATTTTACAGAAACATTTTGAGATACTGTAGTTTGGCCGTGCAGAGGATGGAGAATGAGAGACTGACTAGAAGAAGGTATGTATATGACGTGGAGGGGGAGGGGAGGAGGGGAGACCATGGCTGAGATGGAAGAATGGAGTGGACAGATACGAGGGAGGGAGGGTATGAGTTGAAGAGAGGGCAGTCAAATGGCAGATGACAACATAACATAGAGTTAATTTGTTTGTGGTCTCCTTTATGGGACTGAGATGTCTGGCAATACACAGATAAAAGTCAGAGGAGGGTAAAAATTTCTGCTTACTAAAATGAGTGAACTTTAAGCAATTACAGTATTGAAGCAAATGCAAGAGGAGATATTTAATTACTTTATAAAAAAATGCAAATAATGGATGCAAACAAGCAATCGCTATAAAGTAAGAATGGGTTATAAGAAACAGAAAATGATGCAGGGTAGAGATGGTAATGCTGAGTGACCCTTCACCATACCAATCATCATCAATATAATCAAAATCAATATAATAATCATCATTCATTATTATTAAAATCATCATTGCAATCATCATCATCATCCTAACCTCTTCTCCCCATCTAAGGATGGGATAAGGCATGGTTCAAAAAGCAACAACAAAACACATGGGATCAGACAAGCATGTGCAAAAGTATACCAACAATACTCTGCCAGCACTAAATTGTATGTCATGTTTATCACTCTTCCTCAAATGACTAGAGAGTAACATTCCTTCTTTTGCTTGTTTTACTGATACTTGGAACAGACACCTTCATATGGTAATGATCAGATATTGAAGTTGTCACATTATATTAACAGCCTTCAGTTCCTTTACAATGCCCCTAAAGGAGAATGGTGGACTATGAAAGTATGTAGTCCTTACCACATAAAGTATTTCAAACACCTTCCATTCCTACAGCTGGCAGAGAAGTGCCTACATACTTTCGTTCAAGCTCAGGATAGGGGTCTTGCTAAACATTTCATAGCCTATGGCTGCATATGGCTGGCCAGTTGTCTATAACCTTAGTTGCTTTACTCGAATCTGGCGAATGACTATGATGAGTGACAAGCCAAGTGGCTTCTCGGTACCCAGGATATATAAGTTACTACACTTGGTGGTAACATACAACCAGACAGTCACAAGGTGGTGTAAAGAGTTACAGCACTCCCATAAGGTATTACATCAGTCAGTAGCTAGTCCCAAGTCTCTTGCAAAAAGGAGAAACAAAAAATTGGTGAATGAATGGGTGGCTGTGAATGTGTGGTCCAGCATCTCACAGATGTGAACAAAGTGTGCAACATCTGGCTTGCAATATCCACTTGTGAGCGTATGCCCAATCCTTGAAGCACTGCCTAGGCCATAAAAAATAAACAACAAAATAACCATCCACACAACCCCCTCATAGAGCATTCCGCCCCCTTACTGTACAACCACAACGTGGTAATTGCAAGCAAGGTGCTGCGTGCATGTTTACTTATATAATCATCAACCCGAGTGCCACTTATCCTTCCAACATATGCAATGACAACCCCTTCTCTTTGAACTCCGGAAGCACCATTAGCCACAATGGAACTGATATATATCGTGACAAACAATGGTGGGTTGTGTGTGCTGTAAAAGTGCATTACTCACCCACCCCCTCAATCAACAATCCCCGAAAACCCCACTAGTAGCAAAGGGACCTGGGGCCACGCTACACAACAGTAAAACAGCAACTAATTCATAATGAAATTTTTAAAGTTCATTTTTACAATGCAGACTTTTCGTTCATTTACTGCCAGCGTAAGACTTTAATCTCCTCCGTCTGATTTGACGCTGATTTTCTACGTGCATACCAGTACTTAGTGTTCTAACTTCCAGTATAAAATCTTATTATTCATTACTCTGCTGCCTTAAGTATTATGGTAGTCGTTCCTACACCACACTTGTTACTAACTGTACTCAACCTTTTAGCACATCTTTATAAGTACGTCTGATTTCCATCTGATGTTAAGAATACCGTAATCGCTTTTCCTGAAGCACACGCTTTGATGGAACGATAAGGTTAACTACAGACAAGGGGGAATCGACAGGGCCAAGGTTTGTAAACGATGAGCATACAACTAGACAAGTCACATGGTGGTGTAAGGAGTTATGGCACTCCAGCTGGCTGTGGCCCAATACAGTATTAAGTCATCAGTAGCTAGTCCCAGGTCTCTTGCAAGACGAAGAAACAAAAAACTGGTGAATGAATGGGTAGCTGTGAATGTATGGTCCAGCATCTCATAGATGTGAACAATGTGTGCAACGTCTGGCTTGCAATATCCACTTGAAAGCGTATGCTCAATCCTTGAAGCATTGCCTAGGCCGTAAAAAATAAAAAACAATAACCATCCACACAACCCCCTCATAGAGCATTCCACCCCCTAACTGTACGGCCACAACGTGGTTACTGCAAGCAAGGTGCTGCGTGCATGTTTACTTATACTATATAATCATCAACCTGTGTGCCACTTACCCTTCCAACACATGCAATGACAACCCCTTCTCTTTGAACTCCGGAAGCCCCATTACCCACATTGGAACTGATATATATCGTGGCAAACAATGGTGGGTTGTGTGTGTTGTAAAAGTTTGTTACCCACCCACCCCCTCAATCAACAATCCCCGAAAACCCCACTAGTAGCAAAGGGACCTGGAGCCACGCTACATGACAGTAAAACTGCGACTAATTCAGAATGAAATTTTTAAAGTTTATTTTTACGATGCGGACTTTTCATTCATTTATTGCTTGCATAAGACTTTAGCCTCAGTCTGATTTGGCGCATATTTTTTACAAGCGTACCAGTACTTAGCATTCTAACTTCCACATGGGGGAATCGATAGTGCCGAGGTTTGTAAAAAATGAGTAACACCGACAATGCACAGTCAATTTGTGTGCATGACTGAAACGGACACCATAGCAACAATATACATCAGTAGGGTATGCCATTCTAGTACATAAATCTGAAGTGTTTGAACTGAAACAACTGGCTAAACCACAGGCTATGGAAAGGCTATAAAATCTGTCCACTGTGCATCAGTTACAATGCAATCATAATAATAATCAGTCAATAATCATATGAATAATTCACTGAGGTGTCTGTTAGGTGGCTCAGGAGGCTTGCTAAGAAATCATGTTAGGAAATCACCACAGCCACAAAGAAGACAAGCCACTTCGACTGAACCAACACCAGGCATTGTTCAACTCAGAAAAATACTGTACTAACAGTCAGAGGCATAAAAAATAACATGGGGAACCTTCTATCACAAAATTCTTGCAGTATAGCTATCTAGCTAACACTTACTGCAATATATCTACTATCTATATGTATCTGTGTAATGTTGATCTGTGTACTTTATCTATGAGCTTGAAATAATGCTGAGCTGAGGCAACAGCTTAACAAGGACACATGCTAATCAAGAAGAAGTGCAATGGGATGGATATACACCTGTAGTACTGTGTTATTCTACCAGTAACATATATGAAAAAGGCTGGTGAATGGACAAATCCTGGGGAATAGTTAAGGTGCAAGATAGAGTTAAAAATGAGATGGAGGAATGGAGTGGAGAGGTATATGAGAGAGGAGGGTGTGAGCTGGGGGAAGGGCAGTGGAATGGCGGGAGACTGGGTGGCATGGAGGCAATTTGTTTGTGGCCACCCCTCCTGGGATTAAGGAGTTTGTCAATAGATAAATAGAAGTTAAAAATAAAGTTCATTATTATCCTTAGACCCCAACACATCCCTCTCAGCTGAACAAAACCATCTGGTGTTAGTTGGAAGAAAGACAGTTGCTCTCCCACTTACGAACATCTGAGTTACGAACTATTGCTGTTGAGATTAAAGACTTATCAGCTTGAGATTTCATTAGGCTTTGTGGTTGCCAGCCTGATAGTGCCAGGGACTAATTCATGGCACTGCATCATCCTATCTTACTATCATTGGTGTCATTGTCATCATCATCATTGATTGGCAAGTAAAATTAGTACCTAGATTAAGTTAACTGGCCTTGTATACCCTAGTGATGGACTGATCTAGTTATGGACCTTAGCACTGCCACTGATCATAATTATCATCATCATTTGGCATTATCATCATCAGTCCTAACTCCTTTTCCCACCCAATGATGGGGTGAGGAATTCTCTATTAAAATATTGTAAGTAGGGGAGCAACTGTTATGCTCTGCCCACCTCAACTTGGCATAAACGAGATCTGGAAAGGATGCAGAGCCATAGTATTGCTATCATTGTCCTATTCTGCTTCTGGGCTATGGGGATTAGGCTCCCAAAGACAAAACTCTCTGCCAAGTCAAAGAGGACAAACCAAATAATTTCTAACTTACATTTCAGAAGGGTGGTAGTAGCTGTAGCTGTAGTAGCAGTAGCAGTAGCAGTAGTAGTAGTAGTAGTAGTAGTAGTAGTAGTAGTAGTAGTAGTAGCAGTAGTAGTAGCAGTAGTAGCTGCAGTAGTAGTAAGTGTAGTAGTAGTAGTAAGTGTAGTAGTAGTAGTAGCAGATAATTTTCACGACTGATGGCCCAAAGAAATTAACCTCTTTAGGGCAGAGCATTGAAGTCACTGCATGATAGTATTGTGATCCCAAACCCTGATGTCTGGAAGAGAGGTGTGGACCTTGCTAGAAGGGAACAAGTGAAGTGTGACTGCAGTGGAGATGAGTTACCTGATAGGAGCATGTGGAATGACATGGAGGGACAGGTTGACGAATGAAGAAGTAAACGAACGTTGTGGGGTGGATGTGGATGTGACTGAGAAAATTAGGAGAAATACAATGGACATGTGGAGAGAATGGGGAATGAAAGACTAAGAAAGTGTATGTAGATGAAGTGGAAGGAGGAAGAGGGAGGAGGAGACCAAGGATGAGATGGAGGGATGGAGTTAAGAGGTATATGAGGAAGGGGGGAGTGAGTTGGGGGGAGGGCAGTCAAATGGCGGGTGACAGAGCGACTTGGAGGCATTTTGTCTGTGGCCACCCTTTGTGGGATTAGGGTGTCAGGCTATAGACAGTTAAGTAGATAGATATTTCCCCAGATTTTGGAGGTTACTCATTGAGGGAAATCACTGAGCCAACACCACTGGCTCCAGCATGGCAGCACCAACTCCAGCATAGCAGCATCGACACAGAAATTGCAGGAACAGCAGCATGAATAACACAGACAGCCCCTGAAAATATGGCAAGGCTTTAGGAGATAATCTCAGACCTGTTGATAATTTAACCCTTTTGTCTGTGGAGGAGTTCAATATAGATCTTAACTGACCCCTGGTGATATGGTACTGAGTGGTAGGTGGGGGCACCCATCATCCAACCACTTAGTGTAGTGGTACTCTGTTTTTTTAGGGTAGCTCTACATTGAGTGGCAAGCCAAATTATTTCCTGTAAACCAGGAAAGCATTTACAGTTCTGGGTGGTAACCTTATAACCAACCAACACATGTTCCTTATGTGACAACAAGTGGGTTGGCAGAGGGTTAGTGCCCCTCCCCAGAAAACAACTAACTAAAAATACGAACAAGAAGCCTTGGACCAGGACTGACCAAAAGGTGACGACTAAGGACCGAACAAAGGACATGGTATGGATAGCTACATGGAATGTAAGGAGTGCAAAGGATGAGGTGAAAAAAAGAGAGATTGTCCAGGTGCTTGAGGGTGTGAAAGTGGATGTATGTGGATTAACTGAAACTATATGGCAAGGTGAGAGTGTGAGAAAATGGGAGTATGGATAGGGTATATGCGCAGGAGTAGGTGAAAATGAGAGGGCAAAGGAAGGAGTGTGTATTGCTGTGAGTAACAGATGGAAGGAGAATATAAGAGAGTATGGATCAGTTGGCTCAAGGACTGTGATGGTAAGAATGAAAGTCGTGCGTGTATGCGCCAAAGCAAGATTGTGCAAGCAGAGTGATAGAAGAGCTCTGGACTTAAGTGGAAGTGTGCATGGAAAAGTTTGAAAGGAATGAGCGAATGTTTTTGATTGGAGATATGAATGGAAAAGTAGGGAATGTGAAGGTGGATGGAGTAGTTAGTGGGTGGGGTGTGCCTGCAGAGATGGATGAGAATGGCAGTGTTTCAGAGGACATTTGTGCCAGGAGGGGGTTGGCGATAGCCAATACCCTCTTTAGGCACAAAATGATCCATAGGTATATGTGGCGAGTGATAAGAAAGGTGGGTGGTGAACTGAATGAAGGGAAGACAGTGATTGATTATGTGTGGGTGGATGAAAGAATGAGAAGGTGTGTAATGGATGCGAGAGTATACAGAGGTTGGAGGAATGGACTTTATGACCACTACTTGGTGGTGGACAGAATCAAAGTCTAAATGAAATGAAGAAATAGAAGAAGGGAAGGACAGGAGGAAGTAGTTCATATAAGGAGGGTGGAAAGGTTACAAGAGGATGGAATAAAGGCAGAATATAAGAGGGAAGTGGGGGAGCGACTGGGTAAATATGGATTGGAGAAAATGGTTGGACGTGGTAGGTGTGTGCAAGATATTCACAAAAGAAATCTGTGCAGCATGTGAGGTGGCGTGTGGGGTGAAAAAAAGACAAAAGGGGGTTCAGGGAACAGCATGGTGGAATGAAGAGGTGAGAGAGGCTGTGGCGCAAAAGAAGAAAGCATGCAGTGAGCGGATGAGAAACAGGGGCATGGAAGAAGTTGAGAGACAGAAGAGAGAGTTATATGGAGAGAGGAAGAGAGAGGTGAAAAGATTAGTAAGAAAGAGTAAGAAGAGAGTGGATGAGGAAGTTGGAAGGAACTTGAGTGTAAAGTGGAGGGAATGTAAGTAAATGTTCTGGAAAGAGGTAAAGAGAGTTAGACAGGGTGCCAAAGAAGTTAGCTGGGGAGTGAAAGATGAAAATGGAAGATTACTAGTGGAGAAGGGAGAAAAAGTGAGCAAATGGAGAGAACACTTTAAGGAATTGCTGAACATAGAGAATGAAAGTAATGCGAGTATAAGTGGCTGGGGAATGGCTGGGAGCAGGAGGGATGTGAGAAGAGAGGAAGAAATCTGTAGGATGGAAGTTGTGGCAGCAATGAAGAAAGTTAAAATGGGGAAAGCCCCAGGAATTGATGGAGTGTGGTGAAATGCTGAAGCATGGGGGAGGGATGTAGTGGAATGGATGTGGAAGATGTGCAGATTGGCCTGGGAGGAAGGTAGAGACCCAGTGGATTGGAAGTCAGGTATAATTAATCCCCTGTACAAAGGAAAATGGGAAAAAGAAGTGTGTGGTAATCATAAGGGCATTTGTCTTCTTAGTATAACAGGAAAAGTATATAGCAGGATACTTATTGACAGAATTAGGGAAATAATAGAGGAATTAGTTGGAGAAGAACAGGGAGGTTTTAGGAAGTGAAGAAGTTTGCAGATCAGATATTCATTCTTAGCTCTTTGGTGGAAAAGTTTTGAGAGAAGGGAAAGAAGTCGTATGCGGCCATCATGGATTTGGAGAGAGTATATGACGGGGTGGATAGACAATGATTGTGGAAAGTACTAAGAATACAGGGAGTAGATGGGAAGTTGTTGAAGACTGTGAAGAGTATGTATAAAGGTGTTAAGGCTGCAGTGCATGTGGATAGTGAAGTGAGTGAATTTTTCTATCTGAAGGTTGGATTGAAACAAGGATGTGTCATGTCTCCATGGCTGTTCAATCTGTATACAGATGGGGGTATAAAATAGATACAAGGTAGGGCAGTGGATGGTAGAGCAGCCCTAGTGAGAGAGGATAGTGTTTGGAAGCTCTCTGTGCTGTTGTTTGCAGGTGATACAGTGTTGTTAAGTGAAGACAAAGGGAAGCTGCAAAGCTTGGTGGATGAGTTTGGGAGTGTGTGTAAGAAACAGAGTCTAAAGGTGAATGTAGGAAGGAGTAAAGTTATGGTCTTCGAGAGAAGTGAAATCAGTGAATGTACAATGAGGCTGGATGAGGAGGAAATGGAAAATGTGAGTGGATTTAAGTACTTAGGTAGTGTGATGAGTAAGGATGGAAGTTTAGAGGGTGAAGTGCTTGAAAGGGTACAACAAGGAAGAAAGGTTGCTGGTTCCTTGAAAGCAGTGATAAGAAACAGGGAAGTAAGCATGGAAGTGAAAATGTTACTATATGACAGTATTGTGATACCAACTCTAACATATGGAAGTGAAGCTTGGACCTTGTTGGAGGGACAGAAGACAAGAATGACAGCAGTGGAAATGAGTTATTTGAGGGGAGCATGTGAAGTCACATAGAGAGACAGATTGACAAATGAGGAAGTGAAGGAGCATTGTGGTGTGGATGTGGATGTGACAGGAAGCATTAGAAATACACTGAGGTGGTTTGGCCATGTGGAGAGGATGGAGAGTGAGAGACTAATGAGGAAAGTGTATGTGAGTGAGATGGAGAGGGGGAGAGGGAGACCAAAGATGAGATGATGGGATGGAGTGGAGAGGTATATGAGAGAGAGGGGTGTGAGCTGGGAGAAGGGCAATGAAATGGCAGGGGACAGGGTGACATGGAGGCAATTTGTCTGCGGCCACCCCTTACGGGATTAAGGCGTCTGTCAATAGACAGGTTGATAGACTGTATTGGTGCTGGAGTGTTACTAATAGGATGGGGAGGGGAGGGGGCTGCCTGATTATATTTACAATTCTCAATCCCATCCCTACCCCCTAAGAGGAGAATGGTGGACTACAGAATGATAACTCAGCCTGTAGTCCACTGGGTTAATGTTCTGATGTGCCTGGGGTTGCAACTACTACAACTACTAGTACACAAGACCCAAGATGAAAAAATCCATTTTGCATCATCTGTCTGGCTCATTTCCCTGGTTATAGTCCTTCAAGTACTTCCATATTCCCAGAAAGGAAGATGGTAGACTGCAGCAGAACAAGACAATCCTACAGTTCAGCATTATTTAAGTAACTTCATGACTAGCATTATTCCTGTGTTAAGCTTTTGTTACAACTCAGCACTGAATATGGAGAGATGGCAGTTTAGACAGATAGATAGTGGGAAACTGGGTTGTAGATAGATTAATTCCTTCACAATGGTGGCTGTCTCCTAATATGAATGAAAGAGTCTGGTGGTAGCAAGTATAGACTATATGACATCAGCAGAAGGCCCCATACTACAGGTCCCTTTGGCAAAATAAAAGGTGCTATAGCCAGAAGAAGAAGAAAAAATCCTGCACCTTTTCCCAGCCTATGTAGGAGGAGATAAGCTTCAAATACCTAAAATAATAATAATAATAATAATAAAAATAATAATAATAATAATAAAAATAATAATAATAATAATAAAAATAATAATAATAATAATAATACTCCAACCACCCATCCATCATCTAATCCTATGTTGTCCCATGAGAAGTGTAGGAGCCCAGGGCTAGGCAAGTTGGTCCTGACATTTAAGACGAGTGAGAAGAGTGAATAATGAGAATTATTCTATGTTCCAATAGCATGCCAAATGGGCCACACCCCCACTCACCATTCAAGCCCCTGGAATCCTGATACCACCACACAGGCATAACTATCCACACACACACATACAATTCATAACACCTATCCCATAACCCATCCAACACCTTTTAAGTTAAATAAGTGCTGTCAGCCCTTGTTGTGTACTCCTCCATACAAAACTCATCCTCTCACCTTTTTCCTACTCCAGTCATCTTTTATCTATTCATAATTTTTATCTACAGTACTCAGTAAAAAATTAAATATACACAAAAATGTGATACTGGTCCCTGGTTTTAACATAACTACACTATCTATCTGTCTATCTATTGCCAGACACTTTAATCCAGTAAGGGGTGGCCACAAACGAATCATCTCCACGTCTCCCTGTCCCCTGACATTTCATTGCCCTGCTCCCAGCTCACACACCCCCTCTCTCATAAACCTCCCCAATCCTCCACCTCATCCTCAGTCTCCTCCTCCCTCTCCCTCAAGTCCCTATCCCAAAAAAGGAGCCTGGTGGCCTGTAAGAGAAAATAACTTCTGGTTTCCTATCCAGACAGAACCACAGAAAGAATAATAAATAAGTCGCAATAGGATGCTTACCAGAGAGTAGAGGTAGATGGCTGGTATTACCGTGATTTGGCAGCTGGCTGATATTAATTTGGCAGCTGCTTGGCATTTGGCTTTCTTCTCCCCCTTCCCCTTCTCCGTCACCAATTTCCACAGCTGGGTCAACTCACAAACCTGAAAAATATAGTACATGTTAGTTCTTTCCTTCCAAACCTTGATTAACAAAAGTATCTGTTGGCAGATACTGTGCCTGCTGATGTGTGCCTGCAGAGATGGATGAGAAAGGCAGTGCTTCAGTGGACGTTTGTGCTGGGAGTAGATTGGTGATAGCTAATACCCTCTTCAGGCACAAAACAAACCATAGGTATACTGCATATGGTGAGTGATGAGAAGGGTGGATGGTGAACTGAATCAATGTAAGGCAATGATTGATTATGTGTGTGTTAGAAGATGGAATAAAGGCAGAATATAAAAGGGAAATGGAGGAGCGATTGGGTAAATATAGACTGGAGCAGATGGGGGACGTGGAAGGTGTGTGCAAGATATTCACACAAGAAATCTGTGCAGTGTGTGAGGTGGTGTGTGGGGTGAAGAGAAGATGAAAGGGGGTTCAGGGAACAGCATGGTGGAATGAAGAGGTGAAAGAGGCTGTGGCACAAAAGAAGAAAGCATATAATAAGTGGATGAGGAACAGAGGCGTCAAAGAAGTTGAGAGACGGAAGAGAGAGTTGTATGTAGAGAGGAGAGAGGTGAAAAGATTAAGTAAGAGAGAGTAAGAAGAGAGTGGATGAAGAATTTGGAAGGAATTTGAGTGTAAAGTGGAAGGAATGTAAGAAAATGTTTTGGAAAGAGGTAAGGAGAATCAGACAGGGTGCCAACAAAGTTAGTTGGTGTGTGAAAGGTAAAAATGGTAGATTACTAATGGAGAAGGGAGAAAAAGTGAACATATGGAGAGAACACTTTAATGAATTGTTGAACACAGAGAATGAAAGTAATGTAAGTTTAAGTGGCTGGGGAATGGCTGGGAGAAGGAAGGATGGGAGAAGGAAGGATGTGTGAAGAGAGGAAGAAATCAGTAAGAAGGAAGTGGTGGAAGCAACGAAGAAAGTTAAAACGGACAAAGCCCCAGGAATTGATGGAGTGTGTGGTGAAATGCTGAAGTGTGGGGGAGAGATCATAGTAGAATGGATGTGTGGAAGGTATTAAGAATATATGGAGTGGAGGGGAAATTGTTGAGTGCCGTGAAGAGCATGTACAAAGGAGCTAGGGCTACCGTGCGAGTGGATGGTGAGCTAAGTGAGATCTTTGATCTGAAAGTGGGACTGAAACAGGGTTGTGTGATGTCTCCATGGCTGTTTAATAAATACATGGATGGGGTTGTAAAGGAGGTGCAAGGTAGGGCAGTGGATGTGGAGGTGGCTCTAAAGAATGAGGGCGTGATGTGGAAGATTCCAGTGTTGTTGTTTGCTGATGATACAGTATTTTTGAGTGAAGATGAAAGGGAGTTGCAAGGTTTGGTGAATGAATTTGGGACAGTGTGTAAGAAGAGGAATCTGAAAGCCAATGTGAACAAGAGTAAAGTTATGGTGTTCGAGAGGAATGAAGTCACAGAATGCACAGTGAGGTTGGATGAAGAGGTATGGAGAATGTGAGTGCATTCAAATACTTGGGTAGTGTGATGAGTAAGGATGGAAGTTTTGGGGATGAAATACTTGAAACGGTACAGCAGGGAAGGAAGGTTGTTGGTTCATTGAAAGCGGTGATGAGAAATAGGGAGATGAGTATGGAAGTCAAGAAGTAACTGCATGATAGTATCGTGATCCCTACCCTGACGTATGGAAGCGAGGCATGGACCTTGCTAGAGGGTAACAAGTCAAGAGTGAGAGCAGTGGAAATGAGTTACTTGAGAGGAGCATGTGGAGTGCCATGGAGGGACAGGTTGACGAATGAAGAAGTGAAGGAACATCGTGGGGTGGATGAGGATGTGGTTGCAAAGATTAAGAGAAATACACTGAGGTGGTTTGGACATGTGGAGAGAATGGAGAATGAAACTCTGACTAAGAGGGTGTATGCAGGTGGGATGGAGGGAGGGAGAGGGAGGGGAAGGCCGAGAATGAGGTGGAGGGATGGAGTTGAGAGGTATATGAGGCAGGGGGGAGTGAGCTGGAGGGAGGGTAGGCAAATGGTGGGTGACAGAGCGACTTGGAGGCGTTTTGTCTGCGGCCACCCTTTGCGGGATTAGGGTGTCGGGCTATAGACAGATAGAACAGACAAAGGAAAAGGGGAAAAAGAAGGTTGTGGTATTCATAGGGGCATCTGACTTCTTAGTGTAATAGGAAAAGTATACGTTAGGATACTTATTGACAGAGTTAGGGAAATAACAGAGGAATTAGTTGGAGAAGAACAGGGAAGTTTTAGGAAGGGAAGAGGTTGTGCAGATCATATATTCATTCTTAGATCTTTAGTGGAAAAGTTTCTAGAGAAGGGAAAGAAGTTGTATGCAGCCTTCATAGATTTGGAGAAAGCATATAACAAGGTGGATAGATAAGGATTATGGAAGAATATATGGAGTAGATGGGAAGTTGTTGAAGGCTGTGAAGAGTATGTATGAGGGTGCTAAGGCTGCAGTGCATGTGGATGGCAAACTGAGTGAATTTTTCCATTTGATGGTTGGATTGAAACAAGGATGTGTCATGACTCCATGGTTGTTCAATCTGTATATGGTTGGGGTTATAAAAGAGATACAAGGTCGGGCAGTTGATACTGAAGCGGCCCTAGAGAGAGAGGGCAGTGTTTGGAAACTCCCTGTACCGTTATCTGCAGATGATACTGTGTTGTTGAGTGAAGATGAAGGGGAGCTGCAAGGCTTGGTAGATGAGTTTGGGGGAGTGTGTAAGAAACGGAATCTGAAGGTGAATGTAGGGAAGAGTAAAGTGATGGTCTTCGAGAGAAGTGAAGTTAGTGAATGTACAGTGAGATTGGATGGGGAGGATATGGAGAATGTGAGTGCATTTAAGTACTTGGGTAGTGTGATGAGTAAGGATGGAAGTCTGGAGAGTGAAGTACTTGAAAGGGTGCAGCAGGGAAGAAAGGTTGCTGGTTCCTTGAAAGCAGTGATAAGAAACAGGGAAGTGAGCATGGAAGTGAAAAAGCTGCTATGTGACAGTATTGTGATACCAACTCTAACATATGGAAGTGAAGCTTGGACCCTGTTGGAGGTACAGAAGTCAAGAGTGACAGCAGTGGAAATGAGTTATTTGAGAGAAGCATGTGGAGTCACATGGAGAGACTGACAAATGAGGAACTGAAGGAACGTTGTGATGTGTATGTGATAGGAAGCATTAGGAGAAACACATTAAGGTGGTTTGGGCATGTGGAGAGGATGGAGAGCAAGAGACTGATGAGGAGAGTGTATGTGAATGAGGCAAAGGAGGGGAGAGGGAGGGGGAGGCCGAGGATGAGATGGAGGGGAGAGGTATATGAGAGAGGGGATTGTGAGCTGGAAGTAGGGCAGTGAAATGGCAGGGGACAGAGCGGCATGAAGGTGATTTGTTTGTGGCCAACCTGCACGAGATTAAGGCGTATGGCGATGGATAGATAGATCTGCTAGCAGCAAGAACAATATCACCTGGGGACATCACGATTTAAATACATGGAAGTAAGAATTTCAAAAATGTCTTTAATAATAATAATAATAACAACAACAACAATAACCATCATCACCATCATCAAGATCATCATCATCATCAAGATCAGCATCATCATCATCAAGATCATCATCATCATCAAGATCATCATCATCATCACCATCATCATCATCATCAAGATCATCATCATCATCATCATCATCATCATCATCATCATCATTCATTCATTCATCATCCAATCATACGTTGCCCCACAAGGAGCGTAGGAGCCCGGGGCTAGGCAAGTTGGTCCTGATATTTAAGATGAGAGTGACCAGCCTCACTCATCCCTGAGTGGCATGACGTGAGCAATAAACCCCAATCACCCCTTGTATATAAATCTTCACCAGCTCAATCCGACTGGAGCGCCATAACTACCCATTAACCCACCAGGCGCCAAAATTTGGTTATATGGCTACCATCCCATGTAGTAAATGGTTTCCTGGTATACAGGAAACCATTTGGCTTGTCACTCAGTGTAGAGTCACCCACAGGCAGAAGGAATAGGAAAGAATAAAGAAAAGAAAGACAGACGAGGGAGTCTAAAGTCAACCATAGGCAGAAGGACGAGAAAAGAATGAAATAAAGAAAGACAGAAGAGGATGGAAGGAAAGAAGGATAGAGGAGAGGAAAAGGCAGACACCCGAGAGCAGCACTACATCGAATGAGTGGATGATGAGCACCCTCACCTACCACAAATAATAATAATAATAATAATAATAATAAAAATAAAAATGCAGTACTCCAGTCTGCAGTCCACATACAGAATACACTGGCTACAGTTTACATATTAGAGACAAAAAAATTTCATCATATGCTGAATTAATCTGCCTTTTAATACAAAAAATGAAAGTAATCAGACTATCACACTCCAGAGGTTGTTGTTGCTGCTGATCAACCCTTGTCTATCTAGATGAGCAGACCCATCAACTGCAGGGAAGCAACTGCCCTTCCATGCAATAAGTTTGTATTCCCTTGCAGTTGACAGCAGGGAATAGTGTGAAGGTTTAGTTCCTGGATGAATGTCACATTTGCATCTCTCCACTCAGTTAACAGAGGCATCATAGCTGGCTCCACTTCACCCCGTAAAACGGTTACCACCCAGAGGTGTGTTTTCCTGGGTTTCAGGAAACCATTAGGCTTGTCACTCAATACAAAGTCACCTGATATGAAATCAAGAGTACATTCAAGTCTCATCCATCCTCTCAACTCTTCCATCATAAACCTAGTCTCCCCAGGCCTAGCATTCAAGGACATACTACACATTCATCTAATCACTGTCTTCCTTTACTGCCCAGGTCTCACTACCATACAGCATTACACTCCTAACACATGCCCTAGATGAATAAAATTTTCTGACCAGCACATATACAACATATCACATTACAAGGTCTAATCTATCTATCTATCTATTGCCAGACACCATAATCCCGTAAGGGGTGGCCATTTGACTTTGAGTTATTTTTTTTTACGGGGAGGGGCACTAACCCTCCACCAACCCACTTGTTGACACGTAGGGAGCACGTATGGTTTGGTTATATGGTTACCACCCAGCGTTGTAAATGGTTTCTTGGCTTACAGGAAACCATTTGGCTTGTCACTCAATGTAATGCCACCTATAAAGGAAAGAAAAGCAGTAAAAAGTGACAGGAAATATAGGAGAAATAGGAAGAAAGGAGGGCAGGCACAGAAAAAGAATGATAAAGGCTAAGGAAGAAGTAGGCAGCACTACATCAAGTGAGTGGATGATGGTCGCCACCACCTACCACTAAACAATACTAGACTTATTTTACTTGGCCTAAGGTGCCTTCATGTTGTGGCACTGATGTGAGTGAGTGATGGAGCTGCCCCATTGTTTAAACATCCCTCAACAACTTCCCTATCCCCTGCATGGAGGATGATGGGGAAAAAAATATATTCATCCTTGGTTTGTATAAATCCACCAACTGTGAAAATGAAAATAAAAAAAGACCTGACACTAAAGAGGGATGGCTTCACCTGGTGGCACTAATATACAACCTCCCTCAACCCCCTATTTCAAAAATGGAGGATGGTGGACTGCAGCAGAAGAGCAACATCAGCCTGCAGTCCATCAGATCCATATCCAGATGGGCCTGAAGCCATAACAAGAACAAAGAGGCATCACATTCACACACTTACCAGAGTGTAAAGGCAGGTGGTGTAGTTAACTTACACTACAGTTTCAAGTTTGCTGGGGATTCTTCTTCTTCTATTTTCCCCCTCTCTCTAGGCAGCTTCCACAGTTGACAACCAACTCACACACTTGAAAAATATATTACACATTAGTCCTTTCCTTCTGGACCTTGATCAAGTTTACCAGGTAATAAAAGTACAGTATATGGTGGCATCAAGAACAATATCATTTGGGGACAAGTTCTTTTTATGCATGGAAAGAGCACAAGGCTACAAGCCCACAAGGTTGTTCCCTTCAAGAGAAAATAAAAACACGATAACAGAGAGCCAAATTCAAGACCCAATCATTTCAAGATGCCTTGACACACTGCATTTAAAACACTAAAGATCATACGCAGTAGGAAATACAAAGACAGTTCCAGGGTTGACCTGTTGCATACATGAAGTACTGGAAGTAATGGTTAACTCTTGAATTAGAGAGTTTACATATTAAAGAGTGAAAAAAAAATATCACCATGGACTGAATTAATGTGCCTTGCACTACAAATAAAGGAATCAAACTTAACCACATTCAGGAACAGACTCAGCACGTTAAAAAAAAAAGTTGGGGGGGCAGATTACTGGCAGATTTACCCCTTAATGCACTTAAGGCATTAAAGAAATAAAAAATTATTCATTTATTCTACTTGGGTGGTAGGTGATGGCGACCATCATCCACTCACTTGATAATAGTGCTGCCTACTTCTTCCTTAGCCTTTATCATTCTCTTTCTGAGCCTGCCCTCCTCTCTTCCTATTTCTCCCATCATTCCTGTCACTTCTTATTGCTTTTCTTTCCTTTACAGGTGGCTTTACATTGAGTGACAAGCCAAATGGTTTCCTGTAAACCAAGAAACCATTTACAATGCTGGGTGGTAACCAACCGAACCATACGTGTCAACAAGTGGGTTGGTGGAGGGTTAGTGCCCCTCCCCGTAAAACAAATAACTCAAAGTCAAATGGCCACCCCTTACGGGATTATGGTGTCTGGTGAAAGATAGATAGCTTTTATCACAGAAAAACAAAAATCTAGATAAGTGCAAGTGAAATAAGATCATATTGTATCATATAATTTATAAATGCTCCAACCTGCTTGCAGACATTTAATGGCAGCTCTTCACATCGCTTGACCTGTGGCAGACTCCCGATTCAGTCCCTTAATCCTGAGGTCACACTCTACGACCTCGTCCCAGGTCTTTTTCAGTCTGCCTCTCACAATCTTACCTGACGCTCACACTTCTCACTTTCCTCATCCAACTGCCATTCTTCATTCTCTCCTCATGCTGAAATCATCTCAATCTATCAATCCTCATCACAGTAGAGTTTTCATGTATAATTTTATACCCTAACTCCTGTTGCAACAATAATCAACTTACTTGATGAAAACAAAAAATCAGTAATTATATATGACATGGTGAGCATACAAAGACTGAGAAAGAAAAATTATCACTTCTATATTTCTACCTTAGTAAGTGCAGAACAAACCATCTACCTGATATCTTCTTGTTGGGTATTACTTAGCCAACTACTGAAGGTGTGTTTATACATCAAGATTACTTGCACACACACACACACACAGGTAAACTACCTGATATTTGGAAGAAAGCAAACATTGTCCCCCCTTATTCAAGAAAGGGAATAGACAAAATCCACTCAACACCGACCAGTATCAATAACCAGTGTTGTAAGTAAGATACTGGAAAAGCTGATAAGAAAAATTTGGGTAAACCATCTAGAAGAACACAGTACGATAACAGAAAGAAAGTTTGGTTTTAGAAAGGGAAAATCATGTGTTACTAACCTATTAGGCTACTACGACAGAGTTGCAGAAACATTACAGAAAAGAGAAGCATGGGTGGACAGTATCTATCTAGATTTCAAGAAAGCATTTGACAAAGTACTGCACCAAAAACGTTTATGGAAACTGTATCATCAAGGAGGAATCCAAGGCAACCTGTACTGTTGGATGCAAGATTTTCTCAGAAAATGGGAAATGAGAACAATACTAAGGGGAAATTACTCATCATCAAGGGAAGTAACTAGTGGAGTTCCACAGGGCTCAGTGCTGGCACCAATTATGTTTTTACAAATGACATAGAGAGTAACACTAGAAATGAAAGCTATCTAAATACAGTATGTTTGCTGATGATGCAAAAATACAAAGGAGAATTACTAACACAGACTCTTGTAGAGAGCTACAAGAACAATGAAATAAACTTCATGAATGGAGAGATAAATGGCAAATGGAATTCAATGTGGACAAGTGTTATGTAATTAAGTTTGGTAAAAGTTGAAAAAGACCAGATTGGAATTATAAGTCAGGAAGTAAAACCCCACATATATCAGAAAGGGAGAAATACCTAAGAGTGATTATCAATAACAGACTTCCTCCAGATGACCACATCAGTGAGAAGGTATGGAACATGTATACACTGCTTGCTAATCTGAGAATAGCATTCACATACATAAATGATGACATGATGAGAAAGATAACATCATTCATCAGACCAACCCTGGAGTATGCATCAGTAGTATGGAATCCTCACCTCAAGAAACACATAGATAAGACCGAAAAGTTCAAAGGCCCACTACAAGATGGGTACCAAGCTTAAGGCATCTAAGCTACGAAGAAAGACTAGAAAAATTGAATCTGCCAACACTACAGGAGAGAAGGAAAAGAGGAGACATGAATATGAAATATAAATGTGTCTTAGAGAAAGAGAAAATAAACATAAATGAGTATATAACCTATTGGGAAGCATCAGCAAAGAGGACACCGCAAAAAACTGCATAAATAGAGAGGTGATAAAGACGTAAGGAAATTTAGTTTCCCTAATAGGGTAACTGATCAGTGGAATGCACTACCAAATGAAATAGTGTGTGCCAAAACAATTCATAAATTTAGGAATATGTATGATAAAAGTGATTTAATACACGGGACAGTACAAGCTTGACTCATTCCTGTTAAGATACAATTAGGTAAGCACAATTAGGTAAGGTAAGAACACACACACACACACACACTCACAGGTTCATTTGTGCAACATTGGATGGTTACAGTAGTCCTTAGCTTTAACTCATCTGATGTCTATCTATCTACCGGTATCTATCTGTTGCGAGACACCTTAATCCCATAAGGGTGCCCACAAACAAATCTCCATATTGCCCTGTACTTTGCTATTTGGCTGACCTCCTTGCAACTCAACATACCACTCTCAAATCTCTCTCCATTCCATCCCTCCAACTCATCCTTGGTCTCCCCCACCCTCAAAAGAAGGAAGGCGAATGGCACCAAGAGGGCACCTTCAGCTGGCAGAACAAGACACTACTACTGCTCCATGTTATTTAAGTAACTTCTTGACTAGCATTATTCTTGTGTTAATCTTTTGTTACAACTTAGCACTGAATATGGAGACATGGCAATAAACACAGACAGATACTGTAGTGGGAAACAGGGTGGCTGTCTCCTAATGTGAATAAAACAGTCTGGTGGCAGCATGTGTAAACTACAGGACATCAGTAGAAGGTCCCTTAGGCAAAATAAAATTGTCATAAAAAAAAAAAGATCCTGCACCTTTTTCCCGCCCATGTAGGATGAAGTAAGCTTCAATTAGTTTAAATAATAATAATAATAATAATAATAATAATAATAATAATAATAACAATAATAATAATAATAATAATGAGAACTATTCTATGTCTCAATACCATGCCAAATGGGCCACACCCTCACACACCATTAAAGCCCCTGCAATCCTGATACCACCCCACAGGGAAAACTATCCACACATATATGTACTTCATAATACCCATCAGATAATCCACGCAACACCTTTCAAGTTAAATAAGTGCATTCAGTATTGCCATGCAATACGAAGTCCCCTACCGGATGATAACCATACATATGTGATTGACCTTGGGAGTAGATGGCTGGTTGTTCCGCGTGACAAACCGTCATGGAATGGGGAACAATTACGTGAAGTTATATCAAAATCTGTCCATGCATGTGGAAGTTACTGAGAGGACACGAAATTGCAGACGTACTGTACTGATGTATCGACGGAACCGTACAAACCTAGAGTCCCCAACCAGTTTCACCAGTACGGGACTAAAAATTTCTGTCAACCTTCGTCATGTACTCCCCCATACAAAACTCATCCATTAATCTTCATCTACTCAGCAAAACAAACAAATATACACCAAAATGTGATACTGGTCCCTGGCTGGAATAAATTTACACTATTTATAGCCAGACGCTTTAATCCCGTAAGGGGTGGCCACAAGCAAATTACCTCCATGTTGCTCTGTCCCCAGCCATTTTGTTACTCACCCTCCAGTTCATACACGCATCGCTCATATACCTCTCCACTCCTTCATCTCATCCTTGGTCTACCCCTCCCTCTCCCTCAACTTCCTATTCCAATAAAGGAGGATGGCAGACTGTAGGAGAAAGATAACTTTTGGTTTCCTGTCCAGATGGGCTTGGGACCACAGCAAGAACACCCCACCCAACATCCATCCTACCCCACTGAACCCCACCCAACCCTATCCTACCCTGCTGCACCCCACCCAACCCCCATCCTACCCCATTGCACCCTGCCTAACCCCCATTCTACCCCACTGCACCCAACCCAACCCCAATCCTACCCCA
>JAGKTI010014026.1:0-22219 GCA_018397915.1 Birgus latro
CTACTATTTCCCCCGGACTCGTACGTAATCAATCTACTCACTCTTTTTCTAAAATGTGTGTTGCACACAATCATGTCCATAGCCTCCCCAAACTCGAGTATTCTTTCCCCTTCCGCATTCCTCACACCATATGCACATCCTCCATGGACTCCTTCATAACCTTGAGCTGCTTCACCAACATGACCATTTAAATCCCCTCCCAGAACCACTACCTCATCATCACCCATACCACTTACTACACGTATTAAATCATCCCAAAATCTATCCTTCTCTGCGTCATCCAATCCTACCTGCGGAGCATGTGCTGATATAACTGAAACCATCACCCGTCCGATCAAAATTTTCACTACTATTATCCTATCACTTACTCTCATAACATACTCCACCCATTTCTCTGCAACCACATATACAAATATCAAAAAAACAAATACAGAAAGAGTTAAGTAAATTAAACAAATGGTCCAGAAGAAACTTCGTTGGGTGCTACATGAATGTGCAAAGGAATTAAGTACAGTAGACCATTATCGATAATATTCAAGGAATCCTTGGATCAAGGTAAACTACCATATATTTGGAAGAAAGCAAACATTGTCCCCTTATTCAAGAAAGGGAATAGACCAAATCCACTCAACTACCAACCAGCATCACTAACCAGTGTTGTAAGTAAGATACTGGAAAAGCTAATAGGAAAAGTTTGGGTAGACCATCTAGAAGAACACAATGTGACAACACAAAGGCAATTTGGTTTTAGAAAGGGAAAATCATGTGTTACTAATTTCTTAAGCTACTATGACAAAGTGTGTGTAAGGAGTGTGTAAGAAGTGGAATCTAAAGGTGAATGTAGGGAAGAGTAAAGTGATGGTCTTCAAGAGAAGTGAAGTCAGTGAATGTACAGTGAGATTAGATGGGGAGGATATGGAGAATGTGAGTGCATTTAAGAACTTGGGTAGTGTGATGAGTAAGGATGGAAGTCTGGAGGGTGAAGTGCTTGAAAGGGTACAGTAGGGAAGGAAGGTTGTGGGTTCTTTGAAAGCAGTGATAAGAAGCAGGGAAGTGAGCATGGAAGTGAAAAAGTTGCTGCATGACAGTACTGTGATACCAACTCTAACATATGGAAGTGAAGCTTGGACCCTGTTGGAGGGACAGAAGTCAAGAGTGAGAGCAGTGTAAATGAGTTATTTGAGAGGAGCATGTGGAGTTGCATGGAGAGACAGACTAACAAATGAGGAAGTGAAGGAGCATTGTGGTGTGGATGTGGACGTGATAGGAAGTGTTAGGAGAAACACGTTAAGGTGGTTTGGGCATGTGGAGAGGATGGAGAGTGAGAGAGTGTATGTGAGTGAGGTGGAGGGGGGGAGAGGGAGGGGGAGGCTGAGGATGAGGTGGAGGGATGGAGTGGAGAGGTATATGAGAGAGAGGGGTGTGAGCTCGGAGCAGGGCAGTGAAATGGCGGAGGACAGAGCGACATGGAGGCGATTGGTTCGTGGCTACCCCGTGCGGGATTGAAGCGTCTGGCAATAGATAGTTATACAGACTATGACAGAGTTGCAAAAACATTACAGAAAAGAGAAGGATGGGTGGACAGTATCTATTTAGATTTCAAGAAAGCATTTGACAGAGTACCACACCAAAGACTTTTTTGGAAATTGTACCATTAAGGAGGAATCCGAGGCAAACTGCACTGTTGGATGCAAGATTTTCTCAGAAAAAGGGAAATGAGAACAGTACTAAGGAGAAATTACTCAACATGGAGGAAAGTGACTAGCGGAGTTCCACAGGGCTCAGTGCTGGCACCAATTATGTTTTTAGTGTATATAAATGACACAGATAATAATATCGGAAATGAAAGCCATTTAAATGTGTTTGCCGATGATACAAAAATACAAAGGAGAATTACTAACATAGACTCTTGTAAAGAGCTACAAGAAGAATTAAATAAACTTCATGAATGGAGTAATACATGGAAAATGGAATTCAATGTGGACAAGTGTCATGTAATCAAGTTTGGTAAAAGTGGGAAAAGACCAGACTGGGATTATAAAGTAGGAAGTAAAACTTTACACACATCAGAAAGAGAGAAGGACTTAAGTGTGATTATCAATAACAGACTAACTCTGGCAGACCACATAAATGAAAAGGTATGGAACATGTATACAATGCTTGCAAATATGAGAATTGCATTCACATACATGAATGAAGAAATGCTGAGGAAGATAATAACATCTTTCATCAGACCAACCCTGGAGTATGCATCAGTAGTCTGGAATCCTCATCTCAAGACACACATAGATAAGACTGAAAAAGTTTAAAGGGCTGCTACAAGATGGGTACCAAGCTTAAGGGATCTAAGCTATGAAGAAAGATTAGAAAAACTGAATCTGCCAACACTACAGAAGAGAAGAAAAAGAGGAGACATGATTATGCTATATAAATGCATATCAGGGAAAGAGAAAATAGACATAAATGAATATATAACCTATGGGGAAGTATCAGCAAGAGGACACTGCAAAAAATTGCATAAAAAGAGAGGTGATAAAGAAGTAAGGAAATTTAGTTTCCCAAATAGGGCAATTGATCAGTGAAATGCACTACCAAATGAAAGTGTGTCAAAAAAAATTCATAAATTTAAGGAGATGTATGATAAAAATGGTTTAAGACACGGGACAATACGAGCTTGACTCATTCCTGTAAAAATACAATTTGGTAAGAACACGAGCAGCCAGAGCGATCGGACGTGTTTCAACCACCTCTCAATGAACCATCTCTCAACGAACTCTTCAAACCATAAGTAGTTTTCAGGAATTATGTTTGTCCTGTCTCCTTGAGTATTGTTTAAAGTTTTAAGTATAATAAGTTAATACAGTCTACCAAAAATGTAAAGAGCTATAGTCAGGGAGTATACATGAATGATTCTAGGAACATCGGTAACAGCTGTTTTTTGTTTAGTACTGTAACCAACCTCAAACATGGCCGACAATGTAAACATCGAGGGACCCGAATTTCAGACTGGAAGAGTGCTTAGACCCGGTCGTCGGAGGTGCTCCTCCTGGCCGTGTTGCTAACCGTCTCATTCTCAGGCGCTCAACCCATCTTCCGCTATATCCAAACCACCGGCTTGCATAGGGCTCATTACAGAACACCTACAGTGACCCAGTGAAATAATAAAGTGCGTGTAATGGCCAGACGTTCGGCCAGATGTGGAATCTTCCATGACCGGCCTGGCCACACAGGACGTCGATATGGACCTCGCCCCTGCCGCCAGGGAGGCCGCTACCCCTGGTAAGAGGACGAGGACGGCCTCAGCCACTAGAGACGAGGTGATGCCCAGGACAAGTGGATCCGGCCTTCCTCCCCAGGCAGGGTTGCCATCAACGAACCCAACCGGGTCGTCTACATTGTAAGGTTGGATGACAATGCCCCAGTTTTTCTAAATCCCCATAAGTTGTCTGATGCCATTAACAAGTCCTCATGTGGTAAGTACTGTATTGAGGGTACACTAAGGGTATTAGGTAAGGGGTCAGCAATAAGGTTTTGTATCTATGCAGAAGATGTAGCCAAACTGAGTGCACCACCTGAGTCCCTCACCCAGCTAGAGGACTGGCCAATAAGGTCCTGGCAGGCCCATACACCTTGCAGTGGTGAATATTCATAGATATCATGGAGGAGGAGCTTTTCAGCCATCTTCGTTGCCATGCCAACTGTACCTCCCAGCTATTGGAGGTCATTCGCCTCACGGTCCGCCCCCCTGATGGTGAGAACACAAAGGCAGCCAGGGTGGTACAGCTCAATTTCAGGGGCCCCTTGCCAGAGCTGGTCATCTTTGGTCATATGTGCTACTCAGTGGGGACTTACATCTTTCCCATCCTGAGGTGCTATACGTGCCATCAATTTGGGCATGGCACAATATCATGCAAAAATAAAGTTAGGTGCTCTCGTTGCAGCAGGTTCCACCCATGCAAATCCCCATCAGGTGGTCAGTGCACCAATGACCCCTACTGCTTTTGCTGCGGTGGCGCACATTCAGTAGTCTCCCGCACATGCCCAGTTTACCGGCAAGCACTTACCATCCACGATGCCGTTAGAGCAGACCCATCGACCCTGTCTGAAGTCAACACCCGTTTGTGTGCTCTCAACCCATCAGGACACACCCCATCCAGCTCAGGCCTGTCGACAACACTTACTGCTCCTATTCGGACTCCCCGGCCTGTCCAGGAAGGCATTACATATGCAACGGTGGTCAGTAACCATTTTTCAACATTGGAAGATCTGGCTGCAACATCTGGTGGTGAGTCTGCACCGGAACCAAGTAAAGTGAAGAGAACGGTTGCTGTGTCCTCCCACCCAACCTCCCAGTCTGCTGCTCTACCCTGCCCCTCAACCCAAGCCGCGTCGACAGCACTCTCGCCCAACGAGGACCTCCACCCCACATGATGCAGACTCCACAACTCCAACTACCCAGCCTGGTACAAAGTCAGCCAGTTTCACCTCCTCACAGGTCACGACTCCTGCCTCCGCCACAAATACATCCAACGCTGCCTCCCCCTGCTCTCCTGATAAGGGCTTCACACCTGGTGAATCTCCTACTCCTTTGTACCAGCCAGTACCAGGGACAACCTCCCACGCTTTCCCATATGCCAACCCCACAGGTGCCCATTCTTCAGAGTCCTTCGTGGACCTTCTGCTCACAGCCCTCTTCATGTTTAAAAATGGCCAGTCCTTCATAGACATATGCATCAGCCTTTTGCCCCGGCTTCTCTCCCTCCTCTCGTCTCAGTGATGGCTCCTCCACCTTTACATAGATTCCTTTTCTGGAATACCAGATCCCTTCTTCGGAAAACTTCCGATTTCAAGCAAACAATAGCGGACCTTGTTCCAGATGTTACTGGTTTACGTAAGACTTAGCTATCTCCACATCTCCATCTGTCGCTCCGGGGTATTACAGTATATCGGGCAGATCGTCAGGGTGTTGGAGGTGGTCTCGCTGTCACAGTCAGGAAGGACGTGCCCAGCTCAGTTCTGCCACTGACCAAGCCCCCTCGAGGGGTGCTGGAAGTTATTCCGGTCCACCTATCCCTCATGAAGGGATGGATCATAGTGGCGGTATGCTACAACCCGTGCAAGGACATAGGACTAGAGGAACTCCAGGCCTATCAAGACCAGCTCCCCTCACCTTGCCTCCTCCTGGGTGATTTTAACGCCAGACACTCCCATTGGGATTCTTTTCTAGCCCAGAATTCTGGCAATAGGTCAGGAACTTCCCTTTTCCAATTTCTATTAGAGAGTGGGCACTTCATCCTACTCACCCCGTTAGGGTGAGACCCGTATCGACCCGCACTCAGGCCTGCCTTCCACACTTGATCTATATGTAGGGGGATTCTGTTTTTTTTGGTGGCCCATATCTGGGATCTGACCACCTGCCGGTTATCTTGGATGTCCCCTACCATTCCCCACCCTGCTCTGCCCCACCTCATCCACACTGGATCCTCACACGAGGGCCCTGGTCCTCCTTTACAGCAGCCCTTAACAACAATGGGGCTCTGCCAGCAGGGCCCCTAGATGACAATGTGACAGAATTTACATCCTCTGTGAGAGCAGCAGGTGAAGCAACTTTCCGCAAGTCCTCAAAAAGTATCCGAGGCAATGTCACAGTTCCCTGGTGGACAAAGGACTGCACCAAAGTGGTCCGGGCTTGGAGGTCTTCCTGGAATGCATGGAGGAGGTGTCCCTGCCCTAGTCACCGAGACAATCACCACCGCAGGGATGCAGAATGCAAGCAGACTCTTAACTGAGCTCGCCATGCTGCCTGGTCTGCTTTCTGCTCAACCCTGTCTTTCTCTAGCTCACCATCTCGAACATGGTTTTTCATTCGAGCAATGCAGGGCCGCCCTACCACCCCATCATATCCTCTGGTGAAAGAAGGTAATCTCCTGGTAGGCTTCCAAGACAAGGCTGCCTTCTTAGGATCTCGGTCTGGTTCCCCGGTTCCGCTCCCAGGTCTTCAGCACTTACATAGGATCACTCAGGCAGGCATCTCCCCCCCCCCAGTGGGCTTAGCCTCCCGTTTTACCTGGGCAGAACTCTCCTCCGGTCTGCGAACTCTACCTCTAAAGAAGGCATGTGGGCCAGATCTAGTACCCAATGAGTTTTTGACTCATCTCCCAGTCCCCCATCAGATGTCACTCTTAGACATATTTAACACCAGCTGGGCGTCAGGGATCTTCCCGTCACACTGGAAAACATCAGACCTTCTGCCCTTCCTCAAGCTGGGGAAGGACCCCTCTTCTCCAGCTTTGTACAGGCCGATAGCATTGCTATCCAATGACGGAAAAGTGCCTTGAGAGGATGGTATGCCGTTGACTCTGCTGGTGGCTGAAACAGGACTGCTGCTTGTCTGAGGTGCAGTGTGGATTCCGCCCAGGGAGGGGAACATCTGATGTCCTCCTCCAGTTCGACCATGATGTCCACCAGGCGTTCTGTCATAAGCAGATCCTCCTGGTGGCTTTTGTGGATCTCCAGGGGGCCTTTGATTCTGCCTCTCATGATGGGATATTGTACAAGCTGTGTTGTCTTGGCGTCAAAGGCTCTGCACTGGCCTGGATACAAAGTTTTTTTGAGGGGCGAACATTTTGTGTTTCCCTTGGGGGTACGTACTCCTCCCCTACCCCAGTCAGGCAGGGAGTACCACAGGAATCATGCTTCAGTCCCCTACTTTTTAATGTATTAATGTATGACCTCCCCCACTCTCCTGGGATATCCATCCTAGTCTATGCTGATGATGTCTCCATCCTCTGCAGGGCTGCCACATTATGGGAGGCCCAACATCACCTCCAACAGGCTACGGACGCCTTTGCCACCTGGGCTGCAGATGGGGACTAACAGTCAATGTTCACAAAAGTGCTCTTATGTGCTTTGGCCATCGGAGGCTCCCCTCCATGCCGATAATTCAACTTGCCGGAGAACCTCTCACCCCTCGGACCCGGCACAAGTTTCTAGGCCTCCACTTGGATGGTCTCTGTCTCACCTGGGCCCCCCACATTGACCATCGACGATCAGCATGCCTTAGGCACCTGGACCTTATGAAGTGAGTAGCAGGGTTTCGCTGGGGTGCTGATTGACACATTCTCCTCCGCCTGTATCGGGCCTTCATCCGCAGTAAGATCTTGTATGGTGCCTCCCTTTACGGGTTGGCTGCCCAGACCCACCTAAAAAAGTTGGATGTTGTCCAGAACACGGCACTTCGCATCGCCCTAGGTGCCTTCAAGTCCACCCCAGTTATCTTGTTTCATGCAGTCTGGGGTTATGCCCCTATCCATCTACCACATGGAATTGGACTGCCGGCTGCTCCACCACATCTCGTTACTGCCCTCCAACCACCTGGTCTCCTCCCTCTACTGCCTCTCCACAGCCCTTCATCAACCCCCAGCTTGGCCGCGAGCAAGGTTACCATACATTATCCGCAGTAGCCAGGCCTGCCATGCCCTGTTTCTCGATCTGCTCAGGCCCGCCCCAGTGGCCCCTATCCCCCCAGTCCCCTCTTGGATGGAATTGTTTCCATATGTCTCCCCCTATTTCCCAGTACCATTTTTGAAGTCAACAGATGCAGTCTTGGCACGGCAATTCTTTCACAGCATGGACTCCTCTGTTTATAAGGATTCCTTAAGAATTTAAACGGATGGATCTCACTCCCCTCCATCTTCCTTTGCCTCAGAGGCCTATTTTGAAGCTCTTTCCATATACCAAACTTGGTCGTTCAGTGGGCAATATGATGTCCTAACCGCAGAACTCATAGCCATCCACCAGGCCCTCGAGCTTGTCCGGACTTCCCTCCAGCCCCAACCGATAGTGTTATACACCGACTTGCAGTCCTCACTCACCCTTCTCCTCTCAGATTGTCCAATTACTCATGTCAGGAATGTCCATGCTATAACCTTCTCCTTGTAACTCCTCCCTGGCACCTCCGCCTTCAATGGATTTCCTCGCACGTAGGCATCCGTCGTAACGACATTGCAGACGCATCAGGAAAACAAGCACTGACCTCTAGCACACCAGTCTATGTGACACCAGATAGTGCCACATTCCCCAATCTTGCACGCAACGCCAGCATTTCCTACTGGAATGCAAACCTAGCATCCACCCCACCAGCCTCCACCTGGGACGTTTTTGCTCCGACTCTTCTGAAAACCCTTGGGTACGCCATCCTCGCAGGGATGTGGACGTAGCGATCACTAGGTTACAGTTGGGTCACACTGGCCTCTCAAGTCACCTGTACCATTTGGCACCCTTGGTGCCAATGGTGTCCTCAGGTTGAAGAAACCATTGAACACTACCATTATGGTGCCTTAGATTCCACTCCCTTCGCACACTTATGCAGGATTGTTTGGCATCTCTGAGAGTTTTCAATTTGTCTGTCCACACACTCCTGGGAGGAGGTGCCGGGGACCCTTGGTTACGACAAAAAGTCATGCGGCGCACGTCTGACTCTATCCGGAAATCTAGGCAGCTCTCCCGCATATAACGTGAGGCCCTAAGCAGTCTGCATTGGAAGGGCACAGGGCCATTGTTTTGGCCGTGACCCTTAAACCCACAAGAAGAAGAAGAAGACCCGAATTTCCAGGCTTTGACAATGAAACAAATGTAATGGATCTAGTTAAAACATTAATTATGAGAATCAGTGAACTGGAAAAGAAAGTGGAGGATCTAGTATCAAGAAACATGCCTGAAAATAATGAAAACACTAAACAGAGTCTGATACAGGCCAATGAGAGGGCGAACCTGGAGAACGAGATTTTGAAACGGGAAAATATCGAATTAATGAAGAAACTAGTAGAGAGCAGTAACAAAACCGACAAGGTGAGTAATGTGTTAGAAGAACAAAAGGCAAAGTGGGCATATGTGGAAGAAGAACAGAAAGAAGTGGTTAACTTAAGAGAACCTGAAGAACGAGATTTTGAAACAGGAAAATATCGAATTAAGGAAGAAACTAGTAGAGAGCAGTAACAAAACTGACAAGGTGAGTAATGTATTAAAAGAAAAAAAGGCAAAGTGGGCATATGTGGAAGAAGAACAGAAAGAAGTGGTTAACTTAAGGGAAATCATTCAGGAAGAAAGGGAAATGAACAAGAAAAAAATGGAAGAAAATGTAGTGAAAATACTGAAGAAAAAAGAGAAAATAGTGAGAGAAACTGTAGAAAGAAACAGATGTGTGATAATATTTCGAAATAGGGAGGAGGAAGAAAAGGTTAGGTCTGTGAAACTCAAGAGACTTGAATCAAGTAAGAAAAACGTTGGGGAAGATCGATCCCGAAGGAAACAAGTGAGAAAAAGAAATTGAGGAAGTAAGGAGGATAGTGCCATACATGAAAGAGAAAGTAGGACCAATGAGAGTTAAGCTGTCATTGGAAAGTGTAGTAAATGATATACTTAAAGTGACCTGAAAACTAAGTAAAGAGGCAGGGATGGAAAATATTATAGTGAGAAAAGATTTGAATGAAGAAGAAAGAGAAGTTTTAAAATCTTTGAAGGAACAAGTAAAGGAAAAAAATGACAGGAGGGCAAAGGAGGAATGTAAAACTTCTTGGGGGAGAGTAATGGATATGAAAGTAAGGAAGTGGTATGTGAAGAACTAGAAGTAAAGGAAACAAGAGGGAAAGATATGAATATGAAAAAGAGAAGAATAAGTAAAGATAAAAACAGTGCAGTACATCTGAGTATCATGTACAGTAATGTAGATGGGTTAATATCTAAGAAAGGAGAAATTGGAGACTATATAAATGAAAATAAACCTGAAATTGTTTGCTCGGTGGAGACTAAATTGCCCCGAGATGTTGATACAAAATTATTTGGATGGAACAATTATAACATTTGGAGGAAGGACAGAGAAAGCAAGTTTGAGGGAGGCATAATGATTTTAACCCACAATGACCTAAGAGCAAAATATATAGAAACTGAAAATACCATGGCTGAACTTTTGTGAATTGAAATAGGGGACAGTTATGGAGAAAAGATAGATGTAACAGTATTTTATATGCCCCCTAAAACTAGGGCATGGACAAAAGATTACGAACAGTTAATAAGAGAATCCCTTATTAAACTAAAGATGTTAACTGAATGAAGAAACAGAATAATAATAATGGAAGATTTTAACTGCAAAGAAGTTGATTGGGAAAGTATGGATGTTAGGAACAACAAGGAATCATGGGGAAATAAATTAATGGAATTGGTGATGGAAAACATGTTAACCCAATTAATTAAACAAAATACAAGAACTCGACTTAGTTTTCACAAAGGACCCAAATGCTCTGAGGAACATAACCTATCAATGCCCCTGTGGTAAAAGTGATCTTCTGGTTACTGAGATGGTAGTGGTTGGAGTAAGGGAAGAAAGAGATGAAAAACACAGAGAAAATAGATACAATTATGAGAAAGCAGACTTTGCTTCCCTGAGGAACTTTTTCCAAAATGCAGACTGGAGCAAAATGAATACGATCACAAATGTTGATGAGAATTATGAGTTTTTGATAGAAGTATATATAACAGGAGTTAGTAAATATGTCCCAAAATTTTCTGCAGCTATGGAAAGGAAGAAAGAATGGTTTAACAACAAATGTAGTATGGCACAAGGGGCAAGAAAAAGAGCATGGAATAAAGTGAGAATAAGGTATAGTGAAAGGGCTTGGGAGGAGCACAAGCAGGTAAGAAATGAATATGTAAGGGTGCAGAGAGAAGAAGAAAGGAAATATGAAAAAGATATTGTTACTAAATGTAAAAAAGAGCCGAAACTGTTTTATAGGTTTGTAAAGGGTAAAATGAAAGTTAAGGACAGTATAATACGATTGAGGGAAGGAGATGAAATATATGAAAGAGAAGAAGAATTGTGATGAAAGAGAAGAAGAATTGTGCAAAATAATGAACAACAAACTGCAGTCAGTCTATGTGCTGGAGGAGGAATTTGGGGAACCTGAAATGGAACCAAGGATGACGGGAATGAGAAATTACAGTTGATGTGAATGAGATGCTACAGCTGATGAGGGATTTGGATGTCAGAAAAGCAATGGGACCAGACAGTGTGGCTGGATGGATTCTGAGGGAATGTGCAGACCAGTTGGTGTGGCCTGTGTATGTCATCATTAAGACATCACTGGAAAAAGATTGGAAAAGAGCAAGTATTGTGCCAATCTTCAGGGGAGGAGATAGGGAAGAACCACTCAATTACAGACCCATATCACTTACTAGTATAGTTTGTAAAATCTGTGAGAAAATTATTAGAAAAAGATAGATAAAGCATTTAGAAGAAAATGAAGTGATAACACCAAGACAATTTGATTTTAGGGAAGGAAGATCATGTGTTACAAACCTATTAAGTTTCTATAGTAGGGTAACAGATGTCATACAAGAAAGAGAGGGATGGGCAGATTGTGTGTATCTTGATCTCAAGAAAGCATTTGACCGGATGCCCCATAGGAGAATGCTGTGGAAGTTGAAGACATTTAGAGGGGTATATGGGAAACTATTAAAATGGATGGGACATTATTTGACAGGAAGGCAGATGAAAACAGTGATAAGAGACAAGGTTTCACAATGGAGAAACGTGGCTAGTGGAGTACCCCAGGGCTCTGTCTTGGCCCCAATGATGTTTCTGATATATGTAAATGATTTGCCAGAGGGTTTGAATAGTTGCATGAGTATGTTTGCAGATGATGCTAAAATTATGAAATATGTTAAATGTATTGATAGTTGTAAAAAACTGCAAGAGGATCTGCACAAACTCCACAGTTAGAGCAAGACTTGGAAAATGGATTTTAATGCCAAGAAGTGTCATGTATTAGAAATAGGAATAAGTGAAAGAAAGACCGCACTGGATATATAAAATGGGCTATGAGATAATTATAGCGCAGTGCATGACTCTGAAGTTGTTATTATCGTGCCCTGGCAACCTACCATCCAAAAGTGAGTCTGACTTTGTGTATAATATGAGACGCATGTTATTCGTGTATACTATGTTCGTGTATAATAATATTCGTGTATAATATATTCGTGCATAATAATATGATTCATGTATACAGTAATATGATACAAAATCGGACGCACTTTTGAATGGTAGGTTGCCAGGGTACGATAATGACAACCTCAGAGTCGTGCGCCGCAACTATAGTAAAAGAAAGGATGAGAAAGACATGGGAGTGATTATTCAGGATGACTCTTCACTAGAAGAGCATATAAACAAAATTATACGAGGAACTTATAGATTACTGACCATTATGAGAGTGGCTTTTAATTATATGGATGAGGAAATGTTGAGGGATTTGATAGTGACCCTATTAAGACCAAGACGAGAGTACGCGGCTGTGGTATGGTCACCTCATTTGAGGAAGCATATTGATAAACTACAGAGGGTTCAACAGATGGCAACGAGGATGATACCATGTTTAAAGGAACTCACCTACGAGGAGAGACTGGAAAAAACGAAGTTACCAACACTGCACAAAAGAAGGGAAAGAGGTGATTTGATCACAATATTTAGAAATGTAAGAGAATTGGAAAGGGTGGATAGAGAGGATATTTTTGCTTTGAATGATGGAAGAACAAGAGGTCATGGCTTCAAGTTGGGGAAAAGTAGATGTCTTAGTGATCTCAAAAGGTTCAGTTTCCCAAACAGAAGCAAAATTATCTGGAATGACTTAGACGAAGAGGTGGTGCAGGCGAAAAACATTCATGTATTTAAAATTAGATTAGATAAATGTAGATATGGAGACAGGACAACATGAGCTTAGCTCAATTCCTGTATACTACAAATAGGTAAATACAAATAGGTACACACACACACGACACACGGGTCGTGGAGAGAGTCGGAGTCGGAGCTGCTCCTGGATCGAGAGAAATAATCGCTGAACCAGCGGCGAAAAGGAGACAGCCTATTGTGATTATGTGGTTGAATGCGTGAGTGATGGTCCCGTCGGATATTAGTTTTTAAAAAACGCAGGTTTCGGCCCTAAAAATACAAGACAGTGAAAAAGTATGTTTCCATATGGTTGTATCATGGCGGAGAGGGACAGAAGATTGTTTACAACTGGCGAGGGGGAATTTGTGGGCTTCTCCAAAGAAAATGTTGGTAAAGGAAGTGATAAGCTGCAACAAACAAGAGTAGCAGGAGTAGAGAAAACGGCGGAGAGGAATGTCCAGGAATTAAAAAAGGTATGAGAAGTAATTAGAGAGTTACAGGAATGGACCTTACAGCAGGAGAGAGAGATCAAAATCCTACCAAGTAAATTGGAAAAAGTTAACACACGTAGTGAGGAACAAGAAAAAGAAGTCACAGAATTAAAGGTCAGTAATGAGTCCGCATCAAATGAAATAAAACAGCTCAAGAGGGAGAATAAGAGGTTGGAAGAAGAAACGGACAGAATAAAAAGTAAACTAGATGAATACGAATCAAAATCGAGGAGGCAAGATGAGCATAATCAGGAAATCAAGGAGCAACATAAGGGGTGGAAGAAAATACAGGAGGAAGGAATTGTAAATTTGAAGGAGATCATAGAACAACAAAGTAAGGAAAAAGTGGAGAAGGAAGTGGTTAGAGTACTAAGAAGTAGAGAATCTTTGGTCAGGGATGTAGCAGATAAGAAAAAATGTGTGATAATCTCAAGAATAAAAGAAAAACAAATGACAGTAAGATCTGAAAGAGAGAGAGAGGAACTGAGCAAGGCAAAAGAAATAATATCACTGGTTATGGAGGGAAACAATGAAGCCCGGAATAGGAGAGATGCAAATGAAGAGGAAAGAGCTAAATTAAAGGAGTTAGTAAAGGAAGCAAAGATAAAAAACGAACAGCGAACGGAGAAAGAGAAGACAGAGTTCTATTGGAGAGTTATGGACCAGAAATTGAGAAAGTGGTACCGACAGAGGGAAGGAGAGACGAGAGTATAAAAAATGATGAAAAAAGTTTGAAAGTGGCGTACACAAACATTGATGGACTAATAACGGCAAGGTTAGAATGATTTTTTGAGGGTACACGAACCTGATGTTATGTGCTTTGTTGAGACTAAATTGAAAGAAGATACTGATATTCATATGGGAGGTGGGAAATACAAATTCTGGAGAAGAGACAGAAAAGAAAAAATGGGGGGAGGAGTGATGATAGCAGTGAAGGACAACATAAATGTAGATACTGTGGAAATGGCAGAGGGCAGGGTCAAAGTGATAAATATGAAATTAGAAACTATAGTGGTAGGTGGTGGCAACCATCATCCACTCACTTGATGTAGTGCTGCCTACTTCTTCCTTAGCCTTTATCATTCTTTTTCTGTGCCTGCCCTCCTTTCTTCCTATTTCTCCTATATTTCCTGTCACTTCTTACTGCTTTTCTTTCCTTTACAGGTGGCATTACATTGAGTGACAAGCCAAATGGTTTCCTGTAAGCCAAGAAACCATTTACAACGCTGGGTGGTAACCATATAACCAAACCATACGTGCTCCCTACGTGTCAACAAGTGGGTTGGTGGAGGGTTAGTGCCCCTCTCCATAAAAAAAAAATAATAATAACTCAAAGTCAAATGGCCACCCCTTACGGGATTATGGTGTCTGGCAATAGATAGATAGAAACTGGGGAGAATGGTAAGAGAGATATGGCAGTGGTATATGTTCCCCCTAAGACGAGAGCATGGAATGACGATGAGTACCAGGAGATGTTGTCAGACATGGTTAGTTATCTGCAGAAAGTGATCGAGAAAAGCAACAATATAATCCTAATGGGTGACTTTAATTGTAAAGAGGTGAACTGGGAAGAATGGGACTCAGGAGGCAGCGAAGATTCGTGGGGCACTAAATTGTTAAATATAGCAATGAATAATGTAATGACGCAGTGGGTTAAAGAGGAGACACGATTCAGAGGTGATGACACACCAGCAAGATTAGATTTGCTACTATCCAAAGAACCTGATGTAATTGAATCTTTAAATTATCTGGGTCCTATAGGAAAAAGTGATCATGTGGTCACTGAGTTCCAGATGATAATAGGGAACGTGGTGCCAAGAGATGAGCTTTATAGGCAAGGAAGATACAACTTTGGGAAAACAAACTTTGCAGAATTGGGAAAATTTTTTGAAAATGCGGACTGGAGCAAATTCAGAGAAACAAGAGAGATAGAGAGGAAGTGGGATTTTTTTTAGACCTCTACAATTTGGGAGTGGAAAAATATGTGCCAAGACTAAGTGGGAAAGAAAACAGGAAAAAGGTGTGGTTTAATAGAAGGTGTATCTATCTATCTATCTATTGCCAGATGCCTTGATCCTGAACGGGGTGGCCACAAACAAATCGCCTCTATGTCACTCTGTCCTCTGCCATTTCACTACCACGCTCCCAACTCACACCCCCCTCTCTCATATACCTCTCCACTCCATCTCTCCATCTCATCCTCAGCCTCCCCCTCCCTCTCGCCCCCTCCACCTCACTCACATACACTCTCCTCGTCAGTCTTTCACTCTCCATCACCTCCACATGCCCAAACCACCTTAACGTGTTTCTCCTAACGCTTCCCATCACGTCCTCGACCACACCACAACGCTCCTTCACTTCCTCATTTATTAGTCTGTCTCTCCATGTGATTCCACATGCTCCTCTCAAATAACTCATTTCCACTGCTCTCACTCTTGACTTCTGTCCTTCCAACAGGGTCCAAGCTTCACTTCCATATGTTAGAGTTGGTATCACAATACTGTCAAGTAACAACTTTTTCACGTCCATGCTCACCTCCCTGTTTCTTATCACTGCTTTCAACGAACCAGCAACCTTCCTTCCCTGCTGCACCCTTTCGAGCACTTCACCCTCCAGACTTCCATCCATACTCATCGCACTGCCAAAGTACTTAAATTCACTCACATTTTCCATATCCTTCCCATCCAATCTCACTGTACATTCGCTGGCTTCACTTCTCTCGAAGATCATCACTTTACTCTTCCCCACATTCACCTTTAGATTCCGTTTCTTACACACTCTCCCAAACTCATCTACCAAGCCTTGCAGCTCCCCTTCGTCTTCACTCAACAATATAGTATCATAGCAAAAAAAGAGAGGGACATGGCATGGAACAAATGGAGAAAAAGAGGTAATATCAGAGCAAAGGAAGAATATAAAAGAACTAGAAATGAATATACAAGAATACGTAAAGAGGAAGAAAGGAACTTTGAAAAAGGTATAATTGACAAATGTAAGGATGAACCCAAATTGTTTTATAGATTTGTTAATGGCAAATTGAAGCAAAGGGAAGGAATCACCAAACTGAAAGTAGAAGGAGAGGTCTACAAGGATCCAGTAATGCAAGCTGAAGTAATGAACAAATGTTTCCAATCAGTTTTCACTAAGGAAAGGGAGTTTGTGGAAGGAGAGGGAGTGATTAGAAATGTAGTGATAAAAGATATAAAAGTGGAAGTGCAGGAAGTGTATAAATTACTGGGAACTCATGATGTATGGAAAGCCCCAGGACCAGATGGAATCTCTAATTGGGTACTGAAGGAATGCAGAGAACAACTGGCAGATAAGATTCACAATACAATTGTGTGCTCCTTGGAAGAGGGGAAAGTGCCTCGGGAATGGAAGAGGGCAAATGTGGTGCCAATCTATAAGGGAGGAAACAAGGAAGAACCCCTGAATTATAGACCAGTGTCCCTAACTAGCATGGTTGTGAAATTGTGTGAGAGAATCCTGAAAGATAGATGGATAAAATACCTGGAAGAGATGAATATTCTGACTGAAAGTCAGTTTGGATTCAGAAGTGGAAGGTCATATGTTTCCAACTTGTTGAGCTTTTACTCAAGGGCGACTGACATGCTACAGGAGAGAGACAGTTGGGTGGATTGTGTGTACTTAGCTCTGGAGAAGGCCTTCGACAAGGTACCCCACAAGAGACTGTTATGGAAATTAAAGCATATAGGAGGACTGAAGGAAAGACTCCTGGAATGGATAAGAGACTTTTTGAGTGACAGACAATTGAGGACAGTAATAAAGGACAGGACATCTGGATGGAGGGAAGTAACAAGTGGTGTCCCACAGGGCTCGGTGTTGGCACCAGTAATGTTCTTGATTTATGTAAATGATATGGTAGATGGAGTGAACAGCTACGCAAGCCTGTTTGCTGATGATGCAAAGATCTTGAGAAAGGTAGAGGTTGAAGAGGACTGTAAAATGCTACAGGAGGATCTGGATAGGATACATGATTGGAGTCGGATGTGGGAAATGAAATTCAACGCAAAAAAATGTAAAATATTAGAAATGGGTAAAAGTACCAAGAGGCCATCACTGAATTATTTGATGGGTAATGAGCCAATTAGAAAAGCGAGAGAAGAGAAAGATTTGGGAGTGCTGGTCCAGGATAGTTTGTCACCTGAAAAGCACATAAATAAGATAGTTAGAGAGACATATAAACTCTTGACCAATATAAGAGTGGCATTTCACTACATGGATGAGGAGATGATGAAAAAATTGATAGTAGCCATGATCCGGCCCAGGTTAGAATATGCAGCAGTAGTGTGGTCCCCACACAAAAAGAAAGATATAACCAAGATTGAGAGACTACAAAGAACAGCAACCAAGATTGTCCCCAGTCTGGCAGATCTGTCATACAGTGAGAGGCTAGAAAGGCTGGATTTGCCTTCCTTAGAGGAAAGGAGAGAGAGGGGCAACATGATTGCAGTGTTCAGGACCATGATAGGAGCAGAAAAAATTGACAGAGAAAATCTGTTTGTGTGTGATGAGAGAGCAACAAGAGGACACGGAATGAAAATAAAGAAGCCACGCTGCTCAAAGGACATCAAGAAATATAGTTTTCGTTACAGATGCATAGACCTGTGGAACAGCCTGGACAAAGAGATCATCCAGTCTAGAAACTTAAACGAGTTTAAGGCAAAATTTGACTTATTGAGAAACAGAGACGGGACCCCACGAGCGTAGCTCATTTCCTGTATATCACAATAGGTAAATACACACACACACACACACACACACACACACACACACACACACACACACTAGAAATGAGTACTGTATACAAGAATATGCAGAGTGGAAGAAAGAAACCGAAAAAGATACAATTGACAAATGCAAGGAAGAACCTGAATTGTTTTACAGGTTTGTTAATAGCATACTGAAACAAAAGGAAGGAATCAATAACCTGAAAGTATAAGGAAGTGTCTATAAAGATGCAGTTATGCAAGCTGAAGTAATGAACAAATGCTTCCAATCAGTCTTCACTACAGAAAGTGATTTTGTGGAGGAGGAGGGAGTGACTAGAAATGTAGTGTTAAAAGATGTAAAGGTTGAAGTGAAAGAAGTATACAAATTACTGAAAACCCAAGATGTAAGGAAGGACCCAGGACCAGATGGGATCTCTAATTGGATACTAAAGGAATGCAGAGAACAAATGGCAGATAAGATCTGTGGTTTAATTTTGTTCTCTGAAAGTAGGGAAAGTGCCTCAATAATGGAAGAGGGCCAATTTATAAGTGAGGGAACAAGAAAGAACCCCTGAATTATAGAACAATGTCCCTGAGCAGCTGGGCTGCAAAATTGTGTGAGAGAATCCTAAATGACTGATGGATAAAACACATTATCTGAAGGAGATGGGCAGTTTGGCTGAAAGTCAGTTTGGATTCAGAAGTGTGTTTCAAACTTGTTGAGCTTCTACTCAAGGGCGATAGATGTGCTACGAGAGAGAGATAGTTAGGTGGATTGGGTGGATTTAGATTTGGAGAAAGGCTTTGACAGGGTACCCCACAAGTACCCTGTGTGGAAATTGGAACACATGACCATCATCCACTCACTTGATGTAGTGCTGCCTACTTCTTCCTTAGCCTTTATCATTCTTTTTCTGTGTCTGCCCTCCTCTCTTCCTATTTTTCCTATCTTTCCTGTCACTACTTATTGCTTTTCTTTCTTTTACAGGTGGCTTTACATTGAGTGACAAGCCAAATGGTTTCCTGTAAGCCAAGAAACCATTTACAACGCTGGGTGGTAACCATATAACCAAACCATACGTGCTCCCTACGTGTTAACAAGTGGGTTGGTGGAGGGTTAGTGCCCCTCCCTGTAAAACAAATAACTCAAAGTCAAATGGCCACCCTTTACGGGATTATGGCGTCTGGCAGTAGATAGATAGATAGAAGGACCGAAGGGGAACCTCTTGGAATGGATGAGAGACTTCTTGAGAGACAGACAAATGAGGACAGTAATAAAAGACAGGATGTCTGGATGGAGGGAAGTAACAAGTGGAGTCCCACAGGGCTCGGTGTTAGCACCCGTAATGTTCCTGATTTAAATAAACGATATGTTAGATGGAATGAACAGTTATGCAAGTCTGTTTGCTGGCGATGTGAAGATCATGAGGAGAGAAGTTGAAGAAGACTGTAAAATGCTGCAGAATGATATTCAATGAAAAAATGTAAAATACTGGAAATGGGTAAATGTACCAAAAGACCATCACTGAATTATATATTGGTAATGAAGCAATCACAAAAGCAAGAGAAGAGAAGGACTTGGGAGTGCTGGTCCAGGATAATTCATCACCTGAAAAACACATTAACAAGATAGTTTGAGACATAAAATCTCGACATTTCATTACATGGATGACGAGAAGATGAAAAACTTGACAGTGGGCATGATCCACCCCAGGTTAGAGTATGCGGCAGGGATGTGGTCCCCACATAAAATGAAAAATATAAACAAGATCGAAAGAATACAAAGAACAGCAACCAAGATGGTCCCTAGCCTGGCAGATCTGTCGTACAGGGAAAGGCTGGAAAAACTAGACCTGCCTTTCTTAGAAGAAAGGAGAGAGAGGGGCGACATGATTGTACTGTTCTGGGCCAGGATGGGAGTATAAAAAACTGACAGAGAAGATCTGTTTGTATGGGATAGGAGAATAACAAGAGGACATGGAATGAAACTAAAAAAGCTAAGTTGTCTGAAGGATATCAAGAAATATAGTTTTCCATATACATGCACAGACCTATGGAATAGCCTGGGCAAAGAGATCGTCCCATTTAAAAACTTAAACGAATTCAAGGTAAAACAGAAACGGGACCCCACAAGCATAGCTCATTTCCTATAAATCACAACTAGGTAAATACAATGACGTGAATAAACACACACACACGACCAGCCAGAGCGAATGGACGTGTCTCAACCACCTCTCAACCATCACAGCAAACCTTAAGTAGTTTTCAGGAATTATATTAATCCTGTCTCCTTCAGTCTTGTCTAAATTTTAAAGTATTATAAGTTAATAGGCTACCAAAAATGTAAAGAGATATTGTCAGTGAGTATACATGAATGTTTATAGGAAACAGGAATCTCGATAACAGCTGATTAACTTTAGTACTGTAACCAACCTCAAACATGGCCGACAATGTAAGCATCGAGGGACCCGAATTTCCAGGATTTGACAGTGAAACCAATGTAATGGATTTAGTTAAAACACTGATTATGAGAATTAGTGAACTAGAAAAGAAAGTGGAGGGTCTAGTATCAAGAAACATGCCTGAAAATACCAAAAGCACTATACAGAGTCTGATACAGGCCAATGAGATGGTGAACTAGGAGATCAAGAATTTGAAACGAGAAAATAATGAATCAAGGAGAAAGCTAGAAGAAAGCAGTAACAAAACTGACAAGGTGAGTACAGTGTTAGAAGAGCAAATGGCAAAGTGGGCACATGTGGAAGAACAGAAAGAGCTGGTCAGCTTAAGGGAAATCATTCAAGAAGAAAGGGAAATGAACAAGAAAAAAATGGAAGAAAATGTAGTGAAAATATTGAAGAAAAAAGAGAAAATAGTGAAAGAAACTGTAGAAAGGAATAGATGTGTGCCAATACTTGGAAACAGGGAGGATGAAGAAAAGGTTAGATCTGTGAGATTCGAGAGAGACTCGAATCAAGTGAGAAAAATACTGGGCAAGATCGATCCCGAAGGAAACACATGGGAAAAAGAAATTGAGGAAATAAGGAGGATAGGGCCATATAAGAAAGGGGAAGCAAGACCAAAGAAAGTTAAGTTGTCATCAGAAAGTGTAGTAAACAATATACTTAAAGTGACCTGGAAACTAAGTAAAGAGGCAGGGATGGAAAATATTATAGTATGAAAAGATTTTATTGAAGAAGAAAGAGAAGTTTTAAAATCTCTGAAGGAACAAGGAAAAAAATGACAGGAGGACAGAGGAAGAATGTAAACTTTTTTTTGGAGAGTGATGGATATGAAAGTAAGGAAGCAGTACCGATGGGGAGAGGGAGAGAAGAGGGAATAAAAAACAACGAAAAAAGTTTGAAAGTGGCATATACTGATGTTGATGGTTTAATATCGGCAAGCTTAGAAATCAACAATTTCTTGAGGGTACATGAACCAGATGTTATGTGCTTTGTAGAGACCAAGTTAAGAGAGGATACTGATATCCACAATGGAGATGGTAAATACAAACTGTGGAGAAGAGACTGACAAGAAAAAATGGGAAGAGAAGTGATGACAGCAGTGAAGAACAACATAAATGTGGATACTGTGGAAATGAGAGACGGTAGGGCTGAAGTAATAAATATGAAATTAGAAGCTGGAGAGAATGGCAAGAGAGATATGGCAGTGGGCTGAAGTGATCCATATGAAATTAGAAACTGGAGAGAATGGCAAGAGAGATATGGCAGTGGGCTGAAGTGATCGATCTATCTATCTATCTCTTACCAGACGCCTCAATCCTGCACGGGGTGGCCACAAACAAATCGCCTCCATGTCACCCTGTCCCCCCGCCATTTCACTACCACGTTCCCATCTCACACCCCCCTCTCTCATATACCTCTCCACTCCATCCCTCCATCTCATCCTCAGCCTCCCCCTCCCTCTCGCCCCCTCCACCTCACTCACATACACTCTCCTCGTCAGTCTTTCACTCTCCATCCTCTCCACATGCCTAAACCACCTTAACGTGCTTCTGCTAACGCTTCCCATCACGTCCACAACCACACCACAACCCTCCTTCACTTCCTCATTTGTTAGTCTGTCTCTCCATGTGACTCCACATGCTCCTCTCAAAAAACTCATTTCCACTGCTCTCATTCGACTTCTGTCCTTCCAACAGGGTCCAAGCTTCACTTCCATATGTTAGAGTTGGTACCACAATACTGTCATGTAACAACTTTTTCACTTCCATGCTCACCTCCCTGTTTCTTATCACTGCTTTCAACGAACCAGCA
>JAGKTI010014027.1:0-22219 GCA_018397915.1 Birgus latro
CATGCCTAACCTGTTTTCATCATGCTGTAAATGTGTTAAAAAATTTTCAAAAATGTTAATCATAATTTCCTGCTTGCAATGTAATTTTTTCATGCATGGTTCTTAAGTGCACTAGCTAGGAAAAAGGTGGAAGCCAGCGAATTTCATATTCGGTCATAACCTAACCTAACATAACCTATCCTAACCTAACCTATGGTTACCATAAAGATTTTCATTCCTAACCTGTTTTCATCACCCTGTAAATGTTTTAAAAAATTACCAAAAATGTTAATCATAATTTCCTGCTTGCAATTTAATTTTTCCATGCATGGTTCTTAAGTAAAACAGCTAGAAAAAAGGTGGAAGCAGTGAATTTCATGTCCGGTCCTAACCTAACCTAACCTATGGTTACCATAAAGATTTTCATGCCTAACCTGTTTTCATCATGCTGTAAATGTGTCAAAAAATTACCAAAAATGTTAATCATAATTTCCTGCTTGCAATTTAATTTTTCCATGCATGGTTCTTAAGTAAAACAGCTAGAAAAAAGGTGGAAGCAGTGAATTTCATGTCCGGTCCTAACCTAACCTAACCTATGGTTACCATAAAGATTTTCATGCCTAACTTGTTTTCATTGTGCTGTAAATGTGTTAAAAAATTACCAAAAATGTTAATCATAATTTCCTGCTTGCAATTTAATTTTTCCATGCATGGTTCTTAAGTAAAACAGCTAGAAAAAAGGTGGAAGCAGTGAATTTCATGTCCGGTCCTAACCTAACCTAACCTAACCTAACCTAACCTAACCTAACCTAACTTAACCATTTTTCTGGTTGTAATTTACATCATTTACTGTATTTGATGCTTTGTATCCAATAATTTAGTGCATAAAATGTGAGAAAAGATGATTCCATGTAAGATACTTACTTATACTATGCTGGCAAGTTCTGAACACCTATGACTCACTCACTTCTAAATCATCATTTTTTGGTTAAAATTCAGTAAATTCATGCTATATGTGCATTATTTATGTGAAAAGGGACCTAAATAAGTGCTATACATATCCAGTGGGGAGGTAGGAAGGTAGTTTTCTGATTTAGGTTAGGTTAGGTTAGGGTTATGAAAAACCAGTGCTGGAGCTTCAGGCCCAATATCCAGACAAAACCAATATTCGGACATGCTTTTGGCTCTATTACATCGGATATTGGAGGGATTACTGTACTGTATTTGAGAGGAGCTTGTGGAGTCACATGGAGAGAGAGACTGAGAAATGAGGATGTGATGGAGCATTGTGGTGTGGATGTGGATGTAATAGGAAGTGTTAGGAGAAACACATTGTGGTGATTTGGCCATGTGGAGAGGATGGAGAATGACAGACTGACGAGAAGAGAGTATGTGAGTGAGGTGGAGGGGGGGGAGAGGGAGGAGGAGTTCGAGGATGAGACGGAGGGATGGAGTGGAGAGGTATATGAGAGAGGGAGATGTGAGCTGGGAGCATGGCAGTGAAATGGCGGGGGATAGGGCGACATGGAGGTGATTTGTTTGTGGCCTCCCCTTACGGGATTAAGGCGTCTGGCAATTGATAAACAGATAGAGGTGCTAATCACGAGTCGTATCGAATTTCAGACACTGCGGTTTGGCCTGTTCACACAAAGGAGGACTCTTATCTGGTTAGAGTCTAGAAATGTCATCTCTCGTCACTCTTTGGATGCAAAATAAACCTCCCAAACCACAGAAATAACTCGATACTTGCATGGACACAATGATGAAAAAATGTGAAAAAAAAAAAGTTTTTCTTAATGAAACCTAGCATATTATGTACTAACTTTGTTTGTAATGCACATATTTAGTCATTCCAAACCATTTCAGCATCATTGAGATTTTGGGATGTGAAAAAAAATAAAAATCTTTGTTACCAACATCATCTGCGTTAATTTGCACAAATCCCGCACTCCTCTGCATGGCTCAGGATGCATCCAGAAAGCTCAGAATTGCACTGCCAGGTGCTTCTGACATTCCTCTTCAATTTGGCAAGAAAAAATATCGATTTTCAAAACTCGAAAAATCGGCCCTTTGGTCGGATTGTGGATCCTGACAAATTCTGGAGGCATGGCCACATAAAGGTTAATAGCTCCTGGATATTAATTGTCACTCACAAAATACATAAATCATATAGGGCATCATTAGAGAACAAGTCACAGTACCACAGCACATGTGTGGCAGTACAAAATATCCTGAGGTGGTCATTGGTGAACCTAGTGTTTTATCATTTCACTGCCTGTAATGCAACACAATACAGTATTAGCAATAATATAATCAGCTCTGGGTTGTACAAGAGGCAGTGATAGTCCTCAACAACATCAGGATGCAGAATGATACAGATGAAGAATGTGATGCCAGAGTGATGCAATAGAGGCAAATGAGAGGGACAGTAAAATACTTTTCTGAATAGAGGTACCACAACCCCTGTTCCTCAGTATTAGAGAATCATTTGTGCTTGACTGTGAAGAGTTTATTTATTGTATGCATTTATTCATCATCATTCATTTATCATCCAATCCTGTGTTGCCCCATGAGGAGTGTTGGAACCCAGGGCTAGGCAAGTTGGTCCTGACATTTGAGATGAGAGTGACCAGCTTCACTCATCACTGAGTGGCATTACATGAGCATTAAATCCAGCCACCCCTTGAATATAAACCTTCACTGGCTTAATCCGACCGGAGTGCTGAAATTACCCACTAAACCACCAGGTGCCAAAATTTAGTTATGTGGTTACCATCCAGCGTAGTAAATGGTTTCCTGGTGTACTGGAAACTGTTTGGCTTGTCACTCAGTGTAGAGTCACCCACAGGCAGAAGGAAGAGGAAAGAATGAAGGAAAGAAAGACAGAAGAGGGAGTGTAAAATTACCCATAGGCAGAAGGACGAGGAAAGAATGAAGGAAAGAAAGACAGAAGAGGATGGAAGGAAAGAAGGACGGAGGAGAGGAAAGGGTAGACACCCGAGAGCAGCACTACATCGAGTGCAAATATCCATGAATGAATGCATTTTGCTGTTTTTGGTATGATGGCATATATGACCTGTTTTGAAAGTTTAATGACTAGGACTGGTAAGGTAATTAGTGGTAAAGTAACTTACAGTACTGCATTTGCATTTTTATGCCATGTGACAGTTACCCCTCACATTAAAGCAAAATTATGTGTGAACCATTTGGCAAGTAAAGTGGAGCCAAGAAATTTGAAATTTGATTTTGGGTAAAATGGATGTGTGATCCATTTTATCATTCACTTTATTTTATAATTGTCAAGCTCTTTTTACGTTCTTTTTCCTGTTTCTGGATCTCTCCCAACCCATGTTTCGTAATACAATACTGCAATGAGAAAGAAAGCAATGATGATGATTATAATGAAGATGGTAACCACAGGGGAAGTACTGAGGTGTCAAGTGTCAGGATGCTCATATTCAACTGCCAAGAAGTCTCACCTGAAGGAGCATATGCAGCGTCACTCAAATTGCCGCCCATACGTATGCAACGTCTGCCGCCACAGTTTCATCACCAACAGCCACTTGCAGCGACACATGAAGCTCCATCTTCCAGAGAAACCATTCAAATGCCCACAGTGTGATTATGGCTCACTCAGAAAGGAGTGTTTGAAGGTTAGTTTAGTGCATGATTTTTCCTCCTCTTCCTCCTCCTGCAGGGAATGGCTATGAGAGAACTGCATCCAGCCTGCTATTTATCGTCTAATATCACTTTGCTGCCTGTTTCGTCTTTCATCTTTACCATTCTTTTTCAGTGCCTGCCCTCCTCTCTTCCTTCCTGTTTTCTACTCTTTTTCCTATTGATTTTTATTACTCTTTTTCTACTTCGGTGACACTGCACTGACTGACAAAATTAATGGTTTCCTGTAAACAAGGAAACCATTAACAACACTGGGTGATAACAATATAACCAAATAAAAGAGTTATGTGAATTTTACTATGATATCCCTGTTAACTGGATGATGAGACAAAATGCAGTGTCTATCCAGGAACAGGGAAAGTTTAGAGGCAGAAGATCCATTGTTTGACCCATAGTGTTTGGTTGATATTGGTACCCTAGGCAAGGCAATTGACAGAATGTAGTTGAAGACAGCTGCAGGTATGTGTGGGTTAAGTGCTGAGATGTTGAAGTCCTCCAGAGATAGTAGGAGTGGGTTTAGTTATTGATTAATAAGTTCTGTTATACAGTGTATGAGTGTGTTGTTCCAAATGGTAGGTCGAAGGGCATGATTGTTAATGTGTATAAGGGGAAGGTATATTGTAACTGATCAACTCCAGTGTGTCTGGCTGAGCAGACCCATCAACCACAGGCAAGCAGATGCCCCTGCTCGGCTGTCCCATGCAGTGAACCGATATTCCCATGCAGTTGACAGAATCTCGCCACGTTAGGTACAGGGAAAAGTTTTGAGGTTTGGTTCCTGAATGGATGCCTCATTTGCATCTCCACCCACTTAACAGGGGCACCATAGTAGGTTCCACTTTACTCTTTGATCTTGTTGTGTTGTACCATCTAGCCTTGTAAATGGTTTCCTGGGCTATAGTAAGCCATTAGACATGTTACTCAGTGTATAGTTACCAGAAGTGGAAAGAAGAGTAATAAAAAAGCAACAGGAAGGAGAAAGAGAAGTAAAAAGAGAGGAGGGCAGACACAGAAATAGAATGATAAAGGTGAAGGAAGAAGTAGGCAGCATTGTATCAAGTGAATGGATGATGGTTGCCACTACCTACTGCCAAGGGGAAGAGTGATGCTCTGGAATGAGGAAATTATGGTGGCACAAAGCTTTGCACCAGATAGTGAGGGTAATGGAGAGATTCCTAGAAGGTATGATAAGGGAAAGATTGTATATTGATGAGTTGCAATATGAGTTTTTGCCAGGCAACGGGACAACTGATGGAATATTCATTGTCTGCAGCATTAGAAAAAATATATAGGAAGGAGAAGGGAATTGTACTTTGTTTTTTTTATTTGGAGAAGACAGTTGAATGAGTGCCCAGGGAATTGGTGAAGTGGGCTGTGAGAATGCTTGGAATTGAGGAATGGTTAGGAAGAGGGAATATGGCAATATATGAGGGTGCTTGCATCCAGGTGAAAGTGGACAGAAGTTTGAATGATGAATTTTCCTTGAATGTTAGTCTGCATCAGGGGTAGCTTTATGCCCTTTATTTCTTATCATGGTGCTTTAAGCTCTTTCACATGACTTCAGGTCTGGATTGCCTTGGGAGGTATTTTACACTGATGAATTGGTGTTGATCACAGAAAATAAGAGGGTAGCAGAGGAAAGATTTCTGAGGTGAAGAGGTTGAATGGCTTACAAGGGTTTGAAAGGAAATGTGAATAAAACTAAAGCAGTTATATCTGGTACAAGTGGCAGTGCTGTCATAGCAGGAGTGTGGCCATGGTTGCCACAAGGATGGGCAGCGTTTGTGATAAGTGGATGCACAAGAGATGTAGTGGTATAGAAGCAAGTTTCAAAATAATAGAGATTTTAAGTGTGCAGTATGTAATGGAGAGCTTACAGAGAATATTATGAGTGTGTGGCAGAGGTTTGTTATTTGGGGGACATGATATGTGCTGCAGTTGGGCCTGAAGTTAACTCAGTTGCAAGGTTAACCCGACATCTGCAGCAGCATTAGGTTTCCTAGTCTACACCCCCCCCCATGTGCAAAAAAAAAAAAAAAACACAAAAGTAATTTTTGTTCATATGAAATGAAAGAGTGCATGGAAAAGTATAGGAAAAACAAATATGGGTGCATTATTTACATTAGTTTAGTCATGGTGCAGTAATAAGGACATTCCTGGCCTATCCCCCATGCACAAAAAAGTGGGCAAATTTTTTTGCTCATATGAAATAAAAGTGTGTGTGGAAAAATTTAGAAAAATAAATATGAGTTCATTATCTACCTTAGTTCAGCCGTGGTGACGTAATGAGGACAAATGGGAGAAGTAGCATGCCTATTTTAAAAAAAAGCTTGCTTAAATGATGTATGTCACAGAAACAAGTTTTCCATCATATGGTGTACAGTCACACTCCCTAATTTAGACCCACCCCGAGCCAAGCCGAGAGCTGAGGGAGGCAGTAGCCACGGCTCTTAAACGAACGCGTTTACTAGCCACCCCCCTCCACACCTCACCCCCCCCCCTCCCTCCATCTTTCATCCAACATTCATTCTCAACCTTACTGCATTCCTTTCCACCCTCACCTCTTATGAAACAATCATTTACTGAAAAGGACAATGCTGGACGGTATTAGACAGTAGATTTTAGAAAACATAAGACATAAAAAAAGATAAGACCCGAATATATTATTTTTCTTAATAAATAAACGCGTTCGTTTAAGAGCCATGGCTACTGCCTCCCTCAGCTCTGGGCTTGGGTCGGGGTGGGTCTAAATTAGGGAGCGTGACTGTACATCACACCTGTCAGGTTAAGGAATGGTTGGAAGAAGTTTAGGGAGTTGTTATCCCTCCTGACACGGAGAGGGCTCTCCCTCCATGCTAAGGGGTTCTTGTCTGCAGCATTTGTGAGAGGGGAGTGTAATGTCGTATGGTAGTGAAGCCTGGGCAGTAAAGGAAGATGATATTCTTAGGCTCAAATGTACAGAGATGATTATGAGTAAATGGAAGTGTAGCCTGCCCTGGAATGACAGGTCTGAGAGGGTTAAGTTTGCAGATGAAGAATTGATAACAAGGATGCGACACGAATGTATTACTCGTAGTGCTGTGGTGATAAGAAGTAGATTGTTTGGGCATGTGGAGAGGATGGAGGGTGACAACTGCCTGCATAGTGTGAGAAATATGAATGTTAAGGGTAGGATTGCAAGAGGCAGATCAGAAAAGACTTGTGACAGAGTTATAGAGCATGATGTCAGGAATAAGGGACAGAATGTAGAGGTTGCTAGAGATTGAGCAACATGGAGAGTTGTAGTCAGTCGACGAGGGCCAACGAATGCAAGCATAGTGAAGCTTTTATCAGTAAATGAAACAGTGCAAATGATGCGGTGAAAGAGAGAGAGATTGTCCAGGTGCATGAGGGTGCAGAGTGCATGTATGTTGATTAACTGAAACTAAATGGAAAGGTGAGTGCAAGAGAATGGGAGTATGGATGTGGTATATGCACAAGAGTGGGTGAGAATGAGAGGGCAAAAGGAGCATGTATTGTTGTGTGCGAGAGATGGAAGGAGAATATAAGAGAGTGTGGATCATAGTCGGACGAGGTCATTAAATGTGACTTAAGGGTTAAGGAACTGAGCAGGGAGGCTGCCAGGGATCGAGCAGCGTGGAGAGCCGCCATTGGGTGACCAAGGCCGACGCATGCAAGCATGTTGGAGCCTTCAAAAACGAAACATGGATCAGTTGGTTCAAGAATTGTGTGGATAAGATTGAATGTTGGACTACTAATGTGGGCAGTTGTGTGTCTGTGTGCCAAGACAAGATTGTGCAAGCAGAGTGAAAGAAGAGCTCTGGACAAATGTGGAAGTGTGCATGGAAGAGTTTGAAAGGAATGAGAGATTGTTTTTGATTGGAGATATGAATGGAAAAGTAGGGAATGTGAAGGTGGATGGAGTAGTTGGTGAGTGGGGTGTGCCTGCAGAAGTGGATGAGAATGGCAGTGCTCTAGTGGACTTCTGTGCAGGGAGGGGCTTGGTGATAGCCAATACCCTCTTCAGACACAAAATGATCCACAGGTATACGTGGCAAGTGATGAGAAGGGTGGGTGGTGAACTGAATGAATGGAAGGCAATGATTGATTATGTGTGTGTGGATGATAGAATGAGAAGGTGTGTAATGGATGCAAGAGTATATAGAGGTTGGGGGAGTGGACTTTCTGACCACCACTTGGTACTGGTGAAAGTCAGGGTTGAAATGAAGTGGAGGAATAGAAGAAGGGAAGGACAGGAGGAAGCAGTTCTTACAAGGATGGTGGAAAGGTTACAAGAGGATGGAAAGAAGGCAGAATATAAGAGAGAAATGGAGGAATAATTGGGTAAAAGTGATTTGGAGCAGATGGGGGATATGGAAGGTGTGTGCAAGATATTCACAGAAGAAAGGTGGTGTGTGGGGTGAAGAGAAGACGAAAGGGGGTGCAAGGAACAGCATGGTGGAATGAAGAGATGAAACAGGCTGTGGCACAGAAGAAGAAAGCATATAGTAAGTGGATGAGAAACATGGGTGTGGAGAAGTTGAGAGACAGAAGAGAAAGTTATATGTAGAGAGGAAGAGAGAGTAAGAAGAAAGTGGATGATGAATTTGGAAGAAATTTGAGTGTAAAGTGGAGGGAATGTAAGAAAATGTTCTGGAAAAAGGAAAAGAGGGTTAGGGCAGTAAAGAAGTTAGTTGGGGAGTGAAAGATAAAAGTGGCAGATTACCAGTGGATAAGGGTGAAAAGTGAACAGATGGAGAGAACATTTTAAAGAATTGTTGAGCATAGAGAATGAAAGTAATGTGAGTATAAGTGGCTGGGGAATGGCTGGGAGAAGGAGAGATGTGAGAAGAGAGGAAGAAATCAGTAGGATGGAAGTTGTGGAAGCAATGAAGAAAGTCAAAATGGGGAAAACCCCAGGAATTGATGGAATGTGTGGTGAAATGCTGAAGCATGGGGGAGAGATAGTAGTAGAATGGATGTGGACGATGTGCAGATTGGCCTGGGAGGAAGGTTGAGTCCCGGAGGATTGGAAGTCAGGTATACAGTAATTATTCTCCTGTACAAAGGAGAAGGGGAAAGAGAAGTGTGTGATAATCATGAGGGCATTTGTCTTCTTAGTGTAATAGGAAAAGTATATGGTAGGATACTTCTTGACAGAGTTAGGGAAAAAACGGAGGAATTAGTTGAAGAACAGGGAGGTTTTAGGAAGAGAAGAGGTTGTGTAGATAAGATATTCATAGGTCTTTAGTGGAAAACTTTCTAGAGAAGGGAAAGAAATTGTATATGGCCATCATGGATTTTGAGAAAGCATATGACAGGGTGGATAGACAAGGATTGTGGAAAGTATAGAATACATGGAGTAAATGGGAAGTTGTTTGAATGCCATGAAGAGTATGTCTGTGGGTGCTAAGGCTGCATTGCGTGTTGACAGTGAACTGAGTGAATTTTTCTACTTGAAGGTTGGATTGAAACAGGGACGTGTCATGTCTCCTTGGTTATTCAGAGTGTATGTGGATGGGGTTATAAAAGAGATACAAGGTAGGGCAGTGGATGTTGGAGTGGCCCTAATGAGAGAGGGCATTGTGGAAACTCCCTGTACTGTTATTTGCAGATGATACTGTGTTGTTGAGTAAAGATGAAGAGGAGCTTCAAGGCTTGGTGAATGAGTTTGGGAGAGTGTATAAGAAACAAAATCTAAAGGTGAATGTAGGGAAGAGTAAAGTTATGGTCTTCAAGAGAAATGAAGTCACTGAATATACAGTGAGGTTGGATGAGGAGGAAATGGAAAATGTGAGTGCGTTTAAGTACTTGGGAAGTGTGATGAGTAAGGATGGAAGTTTAGAGGGTGAAGTGCTTGAAAGGGTACAATAAGGAAGAAAGGTTGCTGGTTCCTTGAAGGCAGTGATAAGAAACGAAAGTGAGCATGGAAGTGAAAAAGTTACTGCATGACCATATTGTGTTACCAACTCTAACATATGGAAGTGAAGCTTGGGCCTTGTTGGAGGGACACAAGTCAAGAGAGAGCAGTAGAAATGGGTTATTTGAGAGGAGCATGTGGAGTCATACAGAGAGACTGACAAATGAAAGAGCATTGTGGTATGGATGTGGACGTGATAGGAAGCATTAGGAGAAAGACACTGAGGTGGTTGGCCATATGGAGATGATGGAGAGCAAGAGACTGACGAGGAAAGTGTATGTGAGTGAGATGGAAGGGGAGAAAGGGAGGAGGAGGCCAAGGATGAGGTGGAGGGATGGAGTGGAGAGGTATATGAGAGAGGGGGGTGTGAGCCGGGAGCCTGGCAGTGAAATGGCAGGGGACAGGGCGACAAGGAGGCGATTTGTTTGTGGCCACCACATGCGGGATTAAGGCGTTTGGCAATAGATAGATAGAATTTCGAGGAACCAAGCCTACTAACTCTTCCCTCTGCCTCACTGTGGGAAGGTGGTGTCTACTGCAAGGTAACATTAGTTCAGTACACAGGATGGCCCAGCAGAGGCAATTGCTTGCCTTTGGCAGATATGTCTGCTTGACCAAAGAATCCAGAGTTACTGAACAACAGCAACAAAAGTCACTCTCACTCACTCAGACTTCTCTCTCACCAGTATATTCCTCCACTATTGCTTTCCATACCACATAAGGTCTGCCTGATTCAACATTTCCCTCTCCAACTTCCATAGATTTCCAAAAGCACCCTGATTGTATGCATTCTTTGTAAGTTACCATACTCTCGCAGTGTACAGTAATTAATTTTATCCATTCAGTTATTCCAGATCTCTCTCCATCACCATTTCTTCCATTTCACATTACATGTTTTTATTTCCCAGTTACACCGACTCTCCTGGTTATGCCTGGAGCTGTTCTGAATAGCATAAATATTGAATCACAGTGTTCTGATAAAGTAACAAGACAGTGAGCAGTGAATTTCAGAACCAGTGATGAGTCTTCAGTATCAGTACAACTATCTAAATGTGGGAGCATTTACAGAAGTGGCCTGGTCAGTTGGCCACACCCCAGAGATTTTTGCACCGAAGGTTGGTTTACATTAGTGAACCCCAATTTGATGGCCCTTTTCAGACCCAAGAATTTTCACATGCAAGATCCTCCACTCTAGCAAAACCCCATATGGTCTCACATCTTCTTCAGGACTTCAGTGCTTGTTAGAATATTACATAAGAGTTCCCATATTTGTTTGACTAAAGTGTAGTCCCATATTATTGTCCATAACGAGATGAGCTGAGTGGTGACTGAACAGGGAGCTGTTGACAGAAGTGTTTGTGTAAGTTAATGAACACAGAGCTCTCCAGAATGTCATCCTGAGAGTTACTGGTTCAGTGTGTGGATGGACAAGGGGCACACCAAGACATAAAGTAACATGGTGGTGGGATGATGATGTAGAAGCTGCTTTTAAGAAGAAAAGAAGTCCTTTCTGGGAATGGGAAAGGGGTGGTAACAGAGAGGAATACATGGCTGCCAGGCATAGGGCTAGAAAGGAGGTATACAGGGCAATATCTGAGTCTCAGAGACTTCACTGGATAACCTTAATAGCATTGAAAGGAAGAATATTGTACTGTATAAGGGGGCAAATCAGAGGAAGAAGGAAACAGGTATATCATAGGTGAGCAGTGTGTGAAGAATAATGAAGAAAAGATAGTGGTGGACAGTTTTGTTTTCGTTTCATTTTTGAAGGCTCCAACATGCTTGCATGCGTTGGCCTTGGTCACCTAATGGCGGCTCTCCACGCTGCTCGATCCCTGGCAGCCTCCCTGTTCAGTCCCTTAACCCTTAAGTCACACTTAATGATCTCGTCCCATGTCTTTCTCGGTCAACCCCTCCCAACCCCTCCCCCAATATTAACACCTCTCACCCTCTGTACCCAATTACCATCCCCCATCCTCTCCACATGTCCAAACCACCTCAGCCTACCTCTTCTCATCAGAACACCAATACACTCCAGTCCCATCCTACCTCTCAGCCCTTTCATCGTAAACCCAGCCCCCCCCAGGCCTTGCACGCAGGGACACACTGTACATCCACCTAATCATCGCTCATCATCGCTCATTTTTGAAGGCTCCAACATGCTTGCATGTGTCGGCCTTGGTCACCTAATGGCGGCTCTCCATGCTGCTCGATCTCTGGCAGCCTCCCTATTCAGTCCCTTAACCCTTAAGTCACATTTAATCATTGTCATTTTTGTACGTTTAAGCCAAAGATGCCTAGAGAAAGCATGACAACCAGTTGCTGAATGTGGAGTTGACTAGAACGGGGAAAGTTTGAAGTCACCATATCCAGGTTTGGCCTGTGGCTTTTGATTGAGGCTGCTATTGTGAGCAGGGCAATAGGCAGAATGCTGTTGGAGAAGGCAGTAGGTGTGTCTGGGTTGACTGCTGAAATGCTGAAAGTCTTTGGAGATACAGGAGTGGGTTTAGTTACTGAGTGATAAATACCATTATATATGAGTATGATGTACCAGATGACGAGTTGAAGAGTGTGATTGTAAATGTGTACAAGGGGAAGGGTGATACTCTGGAAAGAGGAAATTATAGACACAAAAATTTTGGACCAGATAATGAGTGTAATGGAGAGAGTCCTGGAAGTTATGATTAGGGAAAGAGTGAATATTAATGAGATGCAGTTTGGCCAAAGGGACCACTTATGCCATATTTATTGTCTGACAGCTTCAGGAAATATGTACAGTATGGGAAAGAAAAGGAAGCTGTACTTCATTTTTGTTGATTTGGAGAAGGCATTTGACAGCCTTCCTAGGGAGGCAGTGAAATAGGCAGTGAGAAAGCTTGGGATCGAGGAGTGGTTGGTTAAAGTGTGGTTATGGCCATGTATGTGGGTGCTCGCACCCAGGTGAGAGTGAATGGAGATTTTAGTGATGAGTTTCTGTTGGCATGCATCAGGGATCAGTCTTGAATCCCTTATTTTGTGTCATGGTGGTTGAAGCTGTCTCACATGACTTCAGAAATGGACTCCCATGGGATATATATACTGATAACCTGGTATTGATTGCAGAGAATGAAAGGGAGTTGAAGGAAAGGTTTAGGAAGTAGACAGATGGGATGGGGCACAAGGGTATGAGAGTAAATGCATAAATGCAGATAAAACAAAAATGATGATATCTAGCCTGGTGACAGTACTGTCAAAGCAGAGGGAGATTGGCTACCTGTGGTTTTCCACAAGGATGTGGGAAGTAGCTCCATCTTGTGCAGTATTTGTGAAAAGTCGATGCATAAGAGATGTAGTATTAGAGGTAGACTGTGGGATGCTGCTGTGTGTCAAGGAGGGCATGTAGCGATTGTCAGGTGTGAAAGAATTGATCTTGCTAGTGAGTGTCTTGAGTGTGTGGAGGAGTTTTTTTATTTGGGGGACATGTTCTATGCTGCAGGTGGGACAGGAGCTAGTTCTGTAGCTAAGGGAGTGGTTGGCGAAAGTTCAGGGAGGTGTTGCCTCTTCCGACATTGAGAGGGCTCTCCCTTTGTACAAAGGGATCTTTGTATTTGACATGTTTTAGAGATGAATGCTAAGTGGTAGTGAGACCAGGGCAGTAAAGGAAGAGGTTATTTGTAGGCTAAGATGTACAGAAATAACAATGATTAGATGGATGTGTAGTGCATCCAAAAATGTGAAGCCTGGGGGAGCTAGGTTTATGACCGAAAAGTTGAGAGGGAGGATGGGACTGGAGGGTACTGGTGTTGTGATGAGAAAAGGCAGATTGAGATGGTTTGGGCATGTGGAGAGGATGGAGGATGACAGCTGCGTACAGAAATTTAGAAATGTGAATGTCAGGAGTAGCGTTGCGAAAGGCAGACAAAAAAAGACTTAGGACAAGGTCGTGGAGTGTGACATCAGGGATAAAGGAGTGAATAGGGAGGCTGCCAGGGATTGAGCAGCATTGAGAGCCACCATTAGGTGACCAAAGCCAACACATGTGATCATGTTGGAGCATTTATAAATGATATGAATGAGTTGTTCATGCCAGTACCCCGTTTAGTCCAGCAGCCACACTTCAGTGTCCCTTATTATATAACATTTTTCATCCACATGTTTGTATGTGACTTTGTGGATATCCATGTATTGTAAAGGCAGACCTGTGTAATGTACTGCTTAGATCTGGACAAGGTAAACCTGTACTCTAGCCTCGCTGTACAAAAAAAAAATCATATTTGTGTATTTACCTAATTGTATTTACCTAATTGTGATATACAGGAAATGAGCTACGCTCATGGGGTCCCATCTCTGTTTCTCAATAAGTCAAATTTTGCTTTGAACTCGGTAAGTGTTTAGACTGGATGATCTCTTTGTCCAGGCTATTCCACAGGTCTATGCATCCATATGGAAAACTATATTTCTTGATATCCTTCAAGCAACTTGGCTTTTTCAATTTCATTCCGTATCCTCTTGTTGCTCTCCCATCCCATACAAACAGATCTTTTCTGTCAGTTTTATCTACTCCCATCATGGCCCTGAACATTGCAATCATGTTGCCCCTCTCTCCTTTCCTCTAAGGAAGGCAGATCCAGCTTTTCCAGCTTCTCTCTGTTACAACAGATCTTCCAGGCTAGGGACCATATTGGTTGCCATTCTTTGTATTCTCTCGATCTTGTTTATATCTTTCTTTTTGTGTGAGGACTACACAACTGCTGCATATTCCAACCTGGGGCGGATCATGGCCACTATCAATTTTTTCATCTTTTCCTCCTCCATGTAATGAAATGCTACTCTTATGTTAGTCAAGAGAATATACGTCTCTCTGACTGTCTTGTTAATGTGTTTTACAGGTGACAAACTATCCTGGACCAGCACTCCCAAACCTTTCTTTTGTGATTAGTTCATTACCCATCAGATGGCCTCTTGGTACAGTCAAGTTGCCTAAGGTGCGGTTAATTGGTTCTGGACCACGCCCGTGCTGTAGAAAACTGTCATACAAATAACTAAACCTATGGGAAAAATGGAATTTGGTTCTGGACGTTCACCCAGAGTGCCCCTTTTCACCCCACTTTACACACACACACACAATCAAGCAGTCAGTCCTGTCTGCCATTTCTGTGGCACAAAGGCACAAAAAACAGGAGGGTGATTAGATAACAAGTGGTCTGGCTACGCATTGAGCGGGATTTGAACAGCGGGCGAGGGCTGAGGTTTGCTCTCCGGCCGCCTGGGGAATTAGCCCGCATGTTTTGGACCTTGCCGTGCCCACACCATAGGTATAGTTTATACATGTGGTTTGTTTTTTGGGGTCTGGCACCTTACCGTGTCATAGAGAACTGTGGCATAGGTGACTTGACTGTACTTTTACCGATTTCCAATAGTTTATGTTTTTTGTGTTGAATTTCATTTCCCACATCCGGCTTCAGTCATGGATCCTGTGCAGGTCCTCCTGCAGCATTTTACAGTTTTCCTCAAATTCTACTTTCTTCAACATTTTTGCATCATCAGCAAACAGACTTGCATAACTTCATTCCATCTACCATATCATTTACATAAATCAGGAACATTACTGGTGCTAACACCGAGCCCTGTGGGACTCCACTTGTTACTTCCTTCCATCCAGACATCGTGTCCTTTATCATTATCCTCATTTGTCCCTCTCTCAGAAAGATTCTCGTCCACTCCAGGAAGTTTCCTTTCGCTCCTTCTGTGTGCTCCAGTTTCCACATTAGTTGCTTGTGGGGTACCTTGTCAAAGAATTTCTCCAAATCTAAATACACACAGTCCACCCAACTGTCTGTCTCCTGTAACACATCAGTCGCTCTTGAGTAAAAACTCAACAAGTTGGAAACACATGACCTCCCACTTCTGGATCCAGACTGACTTTCAGCCAAAATGTTCATCTCCTCCAGATACTTTATCCATCTGCCTTTCAGGATTCTCTCGCACAATTTTGTGACCATGCTGGTCAGGGACACTGGTCTATAATTCAGGAGCTCTTCCTTGTTTCCTCTCTTGTAAATTGGTACCACATTGGCCCTCTTCCGTTCCCAAGGCACTTTCCTTTCTTCCAGAGAACACTCAATTAAACCGTGACTCTTATCCACCAGTTGTTCTCTGCATTCCTTCAGTACCCAGTTAGAGATTCCATCTGGTCCTGGGGCTTTCTTTACATCTTGAGTTTCCAGTATTTTGTACACTTCCTGCACTTCCACTTTTATATCTTTTATCACTACATTTCTAGTCACTCCCTTCCCCTCCACAAAATCCCTTTCTTTAGTGAATCCTGATTGGAAACATTTGTTCATTACTTCAGCTTGCATTGCTGCATCTTTATAGACCCCTCCTTCTACACCGACTGCAAATTGTCTTAGGACCTACACACAGAATTGCTATGGGAGAATTGTCTGTCTTTGCTTTGTGTTTCCACCTCAACCAAGTGATTTTTTTTGGGTAAGAAGTAACTGGCAACTCCTCCCCGTGTTGGGGTGAGGTGGTGAAATACTCAGCATGTCAGTGCTTGCCCAGAAGCGAGAGTGGGGGTATATGTTCCCGTAGCTCTGAGCTTGCACCTCCCTCTTTTTTTTGTATGGTTTACTCTTTGCCCTGTTATTTTCCTCGACCGAGTTGTCATGCTGGAAAGTAGTGCTCAAGGGATGAGAGGGTCCATATCACTGCGTGGAGGCAGGATAATGTCCCTATCAACACGATTTGTGAATGTACTGGACGCACAAAGTCGACCGTCATGAAGATTCTTGCTACAGCGTGCAACCTGCCACGCCATTCACAAGCATGGCAGTGGAAAGAAGAGGACAACTTCCAGAGGTACAGATACGCTTCTGAAGAGGGAAGTAATTAAGAATCCTCGACTGACAGTAGCAGAATTGAAGAGAACGCATCCCCTGCTGTCACAAGACGTCTCAATTCGAACTATCCAACACCGCTTGCAGAAGGAGCTGGGTTTGCCAAGTTGCACCACAGCTAAGAAACTACTTCTCACTGACCGCATGAAGAAGCAGCACATTCAGTTTGCCAAGAAGTATGCACGCTGGACATCGGATGAGTGGAGAAAAGTTATGTTTTCTGATGAAAGCACATTTCAAGTGTTTCAGGTGTGTTCTGCCAATGTTCGTCGCCTTGCCTTCTGTAGTCAATATGACCCTGCTTACATGGTGCCAGCTGTTAAGCATCCACAGTCAGTAATGGTATGGGGTGTTTTTCAGGTGAAAAGGGGAGGCCTCTACTGTACTTTCTTCCTAAGAACTTGATGATGAATTGTGGCTGGTACATTCAAGTTCCGAAAGTAATTGTAATTGTAATCATTTCGTAATCGTAATAGTTTTTGAAGGCTCCAGCATGCTTGCATGCGTCGGCCTTGGTCACCTAATGGCAGCTCTCCATGCTGCTCAATCTTTGGCAGCCTACCTGTTCAGTCCCTTAACCCTGAGGTCACACTTAATGACCTCGTCCCATGTCTTTCTCGGTCTACCCCTCCCAACTCCTCCCCCAATATTAACACTTCTCTCCTTCTGCACCCAATTATCATCCCCCATCCTCTACACATGTCCCATCCACCTCAGCCTACCTCTCCTCATCAGAACACCAATACACTCCAGTCCCATCCTACCTCTCAACTCTTCCATCGTAAACCTAGCCCCCCCAGGCCTTGCACGCAGGGACGCACTGCACATCCACCTAATCATTGTCATTTCTGTACGTTTAAACCTGCGAATATCCTCTTCCTTTACTGCCCAGGTCTCACTAGCATACAGCATCACACTCGTAACACATGCTGCATACAAAGACCCCTTAGCACGTAAGGAGAGTCCTCTCAATGTCAGGAGAGGCAACAGCTCCCTGAACTTCTTCCAACCACTTCTCACCCTAGCAACCGAACTAGCTCGAGCCCCACCTCCGCCACATAAAATGTCTCCCAAATAAAAAAACTCTTCCACACACTCAAGAGACTCACCAGCAAGTTCAATCCTTTCACACCTAACAACCTCCACCTGCTCTCCCCGACACTCCGCACACATAAAATCAGCATTATCTCTAATACCACTACATCTCTTGTGCACCCATTTATCACAAACACTGCACAAGATGGAATTACTTCCCACACCTTTGTGGCAAACTGCACATGGCCACTCTCCCTCTCCTCTGATTGTACCGCCACCAACCCTACATATCATCACTTGTTTTATCTGCATTTACCCTTAAGCCCTTGTGCCCCATACCATCTCTCCATTCCTTAAATCTTTCCTTCGCCTTCTTTTCATTCTCTGCACCAAATCATCAGCATACAACATCTCCCACGGGAGTCCATCTGTGAAGTCACGTGAGAGGGCTTCAAGTACCATGATAAACAACAAGAGACTCAAAACTGACCCCTGATGCACACCAACATTCATGGAAAACTCTTCACTCAAAACTCCATTCACTCTTACCTGGGTGCGAGCACCCACGTACATGGCCATAACCACCCTAACCAGCCACTCTTCCAACCCTAGCTTTCTCATCACCCACTTCATCACCTCTCTAGGGACTTTGTCAAAGGCCTTTTCCAGATCAACAAAAACAAAATACATTTCCCCTTTTTTTCCAGTATACAGTCAAACCTTTATATAACGGACTTCAGTAGACCGGAATTCGCTTTTATCGGACTCGAGGAGCTACCGGACTTAACTCCTATATATTGGAAAAAGTCCGATATAGCCAGAAAGCAGTCCGGACTGCCTGACAACTTCAGCTATGTTCACCACAATAAGACAAGCAAAAGACATGTTTTTCAGTGCACAGTACAGTATTATTATACCATTTGATTAATGTAGTGAAGGTATAACACAGTACAATACTGCAATGGTGGTGAAAACCACTGATGCAACCCGGACTAATGTCTGATATATCGGAAAAAGTCTGGATTAGCAGGGGTAAGTCCGGATGTCGCTTTTATCGGAAAATCACATATTTTGGACTGGCCTGAGCCCCAATTAGTCCGTTATAGTGAGGTCTTACGTATTTTTCCTGAAGCTGTCGAACAATGAATATGGCATCAGTGGTCCCTCTGCCTGGCATAAACCCAAACTGCATCTCATCAATATTCACTTTTTCTCTAATCATACCTTCTATAACTCTCTCCATTACTTTCATTATCTGATCTAAGAGCTTTATACCTCTGTAATTTCCCCTTGCCAGGGCTTCACCCTTCCCGTTGTACACATTTACAGTTACACTCTTCAGCCAATCATCTGGGACAACACACTCATATAAAATCATATTTATCAGGTCAGTGACTAACCTCACCCCAGTATCTCCTGAGACCTTCAACATTTCAGCAGTCAACCCAGACACAACTGCCGCCTTCCCCACCCGCATCCTGTAGCAGTGCCAATCAAAGGCCAAGGGCCAAACACTGGATCTTGCTGGCTTCAAACCTTCCCTATCCCAATCAAACTTCTCGTTCATCAACCGGCTATAATGCTCTCTCCATGCATCTTTAATATCCCCACTGTTTACCACTACCCTTCCTTCATCATTCTTCACACACTGCTCACCTACAGTGTCCCGATTATCCCTCTTCACCTGATTTGCCACATTAAAAATTGTATTTTTCCTTTCCCCATGATTTAGATTATCAAGTAAAAGTCTCATTTGTTAAACTTTTTTGCTATTCGTGGGTGCGACTTTTTCATGCACAGTTCAGCTCCATGTCACAAGTCAAGAAAGGTGACAAAATGACTTCATGATAATTGGATTGAGGTCCTCGACTGGCCTGGCAACAGTCTGGATCTAAATCCGATAGAAAACTGCTGGACAAAGATGAAGAAAATCATGGCAGAGAAGACACCCAATCTGGACAACCTCAAGACTGAACTGACAAATGTTTGGTGCAAAGAAATGTCCTTAGATTACTTTAGAGATCTAAGTGATTCCATGCCAAAATGCATCCAACTGGTCCTGAAAAACAAGAGAAACATGATTTCATATTAATGAATGGCATTTCATGAACAAACATTGTGATATACTATGACTTCTGTGTTTTTTAATACCTTGTGGGGGGAGGTCCTAAGTCAATTTGCAGTAACTGTACTTTCAGTTTGGTGATTCCGTCCTTTTGTTTTAGTTTCTTATATTTGTGAATTATACCTTTTTCAAAGTTCCTTTCTTCCTCTCTGCATATTTTTGTATATTCATTTCTAGTTTTTCTATATTCTTCCTTTGTTCTGTTATTACCTCGCTTCCTCCAGTTGTTCCATGCAATGTCCATCTCTTTTTTTGCTATCATACCCCTTCTGATAAACCAGTCCTTTTTCCTGTTTTCTTTCCCACTTACTCTTGGCATATATTTTTCCACTCCTGAATTATAGAGGTCTAGAAAGATGTCCCACTTCCTCTGTATCTCTCTTGTTTCTCTGAATTTTCTCCAATCCTCATTTTCGAAAAATTTCCTCAGTCCTGTAAAGTTTGCTTTCCCAAAGTTGTACCTTCCTTGCCTATAAAGCTCATCTCTTGGCAACAAATTCCCTTTTATCATCTGGAACTCAATGACCACAAATATTTCAAAGATTCAGTTATGTCAGGTTCTTTGGTTAATAGTAAAGCAAGGCTTGCTGGCATGTTATCACCTCTGAATCTTGTCTCTTCTTTGACCCATTGGGTCATTACATTATTCATTCCTATATTTAACCCTCCGCGTCCCAATAACGTATGGATATGTTACAACTCTTTCACGCTGAGTCCCGTCGACATATTCATACATTTTTCAATTGCGAGGTCCATCATTTGCACATTTTTCAAGTTTTGTGGGTGATTTTTGGTAGGCATATGTGGGAGACCTTCCTCTATCCGCCACCAGGCGGCTACACTGCCTGCCCTCCCCCACACACCATTTTCTCGGCAACTCACCTGTTAGCATTGACCTGGCCGGTAAAGACATGTCGCACCACAGTCTTTTTGATGACAAAATTCAAGGCGAAAGTGATTCCTGATGTGGAGGACAAAGATTACGTGGCACCAGAGGAAGAAATGAGCAGAAGTGGTGGGGTAACATCGCCAAGGAAGGTGAGGTATGTTGATGTGTTTGGTGAGTGAGACAACACTTATATCACCTATATTATTGTGTGAAAACCAGTGTATTCTTGTACTACATATAAATTTGTACCAAATGAACAAATATCTACCTATTCTGAGTGGTTTGCATTAGTTACTGCTACCATAGAAAATGTGACAGCCGCAGCGCAGCTCCGAGAACACCGTACCAGGTGTGTAAAGGGTCACCTGTATAGCCCACTTCTAAGCTTAGGTGGGCACTTTCTCTCTGAATTTTCAATGTTTTCATAAAAAGCGGAGGTTTTAGCCAAAAAAAAATTTCCCCAAAAAATCTGCCTGGATTGGAGGGGTCATTGGTGAAAAATCTGCCAGGAGGTGGCGGGTTAACAATATAGTGTCCCACGAATCTTCACTGCCTCCTGAGTCCCGTTCCTCCCAGTTCACCTCCTTACAATTAAAATCACCCATCGGATGTTATGTTGTTGCTTTTCTCAATCACGTCTATCTATCTATCTATCTATTGCCAGATGCCTCAATCCCGCACGGGGTGGCCACAAACAAATCGCCTCCATGTCGCTCTGTCCTCTGCCATTTCACTACCCCGCTTCCAACTCACACCCCCCTCTGTCATGTACCTCTCCACTCCATCCCTCCATCTCATCCTCAGCCTCCCCCTCCCTCTCACCCCCTCCACCTCACTCACATACACTCTCCTCATCAGTCTTTCACTCTCCATCCTCTCCACATGCACAAACCACCTTAACGTGTTTCGCCTAACGCTTCCTATCATGTCCACATCCACACCACAACACTCCTTCACTTCCTCATTTGTTAGTCTGTCTCTCCATGTGACTCCACATGCTCCTCTCAAATAACTCATTTCCACTGCTCTCACTCTTGACTTCTGTCCTTCCAACAGGGTCCAAGCTTCACTTCCATATGCTAGAGTTGGTATCACAATACTGTCATGTAACAACTTTTTCACTTCCATGCTCACCTCCCTGTTTCTTTTCACTGCTTTCAACGAACCGGCAACCTTCCTTCCTTGCTGCACCCTTTCAAGCACTTCACCCTCCTGACTTCCATCCTTACTCATCACACTGCCCAAGTACTTAAATGCACTCACATTCTCCATATCCTCCCCATCCAATCTCACTGTACATTCACTGGCTTCACTTCTTTCGAAGACCATCACTTTACTCTTCCCTACATTCACCTTTAGATTCTGTTTCTTACACACTCTCCCGAACTCATCTGCCAAGCCTTGCAGCTCCCCTTCGTCTTCACTCAACAACACAGTATCATCTGCAAACAACAGTACAGGAGTTTCCAAACACTGCCCTCTCTCACTAGGGCCGCTCCAATATCCACTGCCCGACTTTGTATCGCTTTTATAACCCTATCCATGTACAGATTGAACTACCATGGAGACATGACACATCCTTGTTTCAATTCAACCTTCAAATGGAAAGATTCACTCAGTTTGCCATCCACACGCACTGCAGCCTTAGCACCCTCATACATACTCTTCACTGCCTTCAACAACTTCCCATCCACTCCATATATTCTTAATAC
>JAGKTI010014028.1:0-5000 GCA_018397915.1 Birgus latro
GGGTAGGGTAAGACAAGATGCACAGGCAGGATAGAGCAAGACAAGGCTGGCAGGGCAAAGACATTATAGAGCAGGGCTGGCAAGGCACAGCAAGATGGGTCAAGGAAAGACAAGGGCAGGACAGGGTAAAGGCAGATGCAGCTTGGCAGGGTAAATACAGGGCCTGGCATAGGAGACAAGTTTCTTTGTGAGTGCACCTTAGTACCAGTATCCTTTTGAATATTGTTTCTTTTTTTTTATCCCAAAATAGTTTACATGAGTAGAGTAGACAAGAGCAGTTGTCCCATATGTCCCATACCTTTCATAGAGATGTACGTTACATTGTACATCTTTTCTCATATACTGTACTGTATATGGTATCTTTCTGATAACATCACAGTCTCCAGTTACTAATATCGGAGTGAGAATTTTGTAAACTGAAAGGTCTGAGTGACTGGATGTGCTGATAGTTTTCTGAAATTGTGTTTTCCATTTAATGTTTTTTTTATTATGTCCACCCCAGTTATTAATGGTAATATGTGGATGATAATACATTTAGTTTTTCTATCTAAGCTATTTAATGCATTTTTTAGCCTCATGTGCTATCTCTTCCTACTTCACAGAACCTCACTACTCATTCTCATACACTTGCAGGTGTTAGCTATTCTTCTCATATACATACAGTTTTCTTTCTGCCATTACACTATCATATGTACATACTTAGCCTCACATGCCTTCTCCATCTACTCCAAGAGGCCTTACTACTCATCCCCATACACTTACAGATGTTATGATATTCTCTGTACACTATCTTCTCCTACACTGAGGGATGTCTTTCTACCCTTTAACTACCGTACCTTATGCACTCGTTTAGCCTCATGTACTGTCTCCATCTAGTTCATGAGACCTCGCTACGTATCCCCATACACGTACAGATGAACCGGCGTCACTATGAGAGCTACATCTGCAAGCGAGTGCCGGGGAAGCAAGCTGTGGTGGTGATGGCATGCGACAACCGACACATGAACGATGATATGCTCTTAGACCCCGGGCTGGTGATGATCTTTGCGCATGGCATCGAGTAGCAGAGGTATTGTGTCGTGGCGTGTGAAAGTGAGATGCGTGGCTGGTGGACTGTGGATGAAACAGATAGAAATGATTGAATATGTAGTGGATTTTTTCTGGCTCTCTGACCTCTTATTTTTCTCCATCTTGGGAGGAAAAGATGTTGGGATGATGATGATGCTTGTGGATAGAAATGGTAATAATATCTGTTTTTTACTGAAGTGTGTGGTGTACTGCCGTGTGATTGGTAATGTGGAAGGACTTATGAGCAGCTGGTTAACTGTTTTAATGTGTTGGATCTCAATGAAAATCATCTTGTAACACTAACAGAAAGGTGTATTGGTGCACAGAAAAGGTGTATTGGTGTGCAGAATGAGGCATTGGATATTAGGCTGTATTTTAATTGGCCATGAAGACTTTATTATGTTTATTTTCTGTAACACAATCATATGACATTAATGAGTATAAAAGATGTAATATGAGTAATTGACCTGTCTTTTCATTGGTAAAGGAAGCTTCCTAGCACCTCTTCCATAGCGATATATATTTTTTGATGTGACTGGTTAATTCGCTATCTATGCAGAGTGTGGCGATATTATGATTATTTCTCTAACATGAAGATGACAGCAAGGTGTAATAAGCAAAATAAGTCTCTTAGGAAAAGGTGTTAGGGAGCTTTCTTAATTGACAAGAATACAGACCATAGAAGATTTTGTTGCCCCTCTTCCTCAGATATATATTTTCCTTGTTGCTCTTTAATATCCTCTTGTATGCCACTGATACAATAAACATTGGTATTAAAGCAACATAAATAGCATGCAAAAGGATGTCAAGATCTAGTTAACTAAGTATATTGCTAAGGGAGAAGTACTACAAAGTCTAATGTCACCTGGTTTCCAATTTTGAATGTCGGGAGGTGTTTCATGAACTCTACGAAAATCATTGAGAAGCAGCAAGAGGGAGGAATAATAGATGAGTCCCTTTTCCATAGTAAGGGTTTACCATGTTTACAAAGGCCATCGGGTGATAACAAGACGTGAAATCTAAAGAATGTCAGGTAGGAGAGAGACAGGTTAGAGCGTGAATTCTTTATTTTCTCTAATATTTTCAGATACATAGAATCCATCTACACAAAGTTCTGTGTAACTTTGAACACTTGAGAAACTAAAGAAAGCTCAAACCTGTCTCTCTCTCTCAGGTTAGAGCTTGAATTCTTTATTTTCTCTAATGCTTTGGGCCACACAGATCCAATTTAGGGAGTTCTGTGCAGCATGAAAGGTTAGATAATATAATGAATTCAAACTCTGCCCTTTCCTCTCCCACCCAGCATTTCCACTCGTTGTACTGGATCATCTCCTCCAAAGAACATCATTTTACAGAAAGGATTATCTTGGTGTCAATTATTTGTATACGGATTGATATTTTGCGCTGACTGTGTTGGTAGATTTTTACTCCTGGATACTAAATCATGAAAGATGAGTATATTGAAATTGAAAGTATGTTTTGTTATACTGTTATGCTTACATTCTCTTGTATTTAGATCATGTCCACCCCCATTCTTTAGTGTGGTGTAGGGTTGTGATGATGGTGATGATGATGATGATGATGGATTGTTGTGTATTGTGATTCTTTGTGTTTCTTTCTGCCGTATGTGATGAGACAGAGAGGTTAGACCAATGATGATGATGATGATGGAAGCCAAATCACTCTTGACGATGTGTTAGGTGCAATGTCTTCCCTTCTCAATTAATCTCATTCTACCCAGGGATTTTTTTTTTTAATAATCTCTCCTTGCAGCCCCTGAGTAATTATATTCAACTTGAGATGGACTTTGAAAACATATTGGTGTTATCAAGCCTTCATTAACTTCTCCGTAAGTTTTTCTGATTGAATTAAATTATCAGAAGTTAGAAAAATGAGGTTAAAAAAAATATCATAGTGTAGCAGCCGTGGCTCAGTGGGTTAGAGCGCTCCGCTCTGGCCGTAGGGTCGGAGGATCGAATCCACCCAAGGGTCATTGGTAGACATCAGGAAGGGCATCCGGTCATAAAATGCTACACGCTTCAATCCAAAAAGGCCGACGCATGCAAGCATGTTGCAGCCTTCAAAAAAACGAAACGAAATTACTACTATTACATTACTACATTGTCTCTACTTAACCCCTTTAGTTTTAAAAGTCTCTCCTAGACTGAATAAAATAATCAGAAAACAACAAGAATAAAATTTTAAAATACGTCTCCAAGCCAAACAAATTACAAGCTCTTCTCCTCCATCTTTAGTAAGCCGTTTGTGGGTGAGTGAGGCTGGAGTGATGATGATGATGATGATGATGATGATGATGATGATGGCTGGTGGTAGCTTTAGTGTTAAACAGTAATGTGTACAGTTGACTATTTCTCCAGTGGTTGTATATAGGAATTGTAGATAACGGAACTCCTGGCACTTCCTCCATCCTCGCGCTTCATAGCTTTGGGTTTGCACTGTTCAGAGCTGCATTATTTTCTTTTATTTTCTTAGCTGCATGGTTATATGTGAGGAAAAATGGCTTAGATATAATGATACAATGATAAAGGTTTATTTGTGGCAATTACTTGTATTTTCGTCAGCTTAAGGGGCTTTGTATTGCCTCTTCCATACCTGATTAATTCCACATATGGTATTTTGATTTCTCTAGGACACATATGGTACTTTTTCTACTATATATGGTATTAAAGAGATCAAAGACATGTAGGAGAATGTTAAGGTGTAACATGCAGAATAAATTGCAAAGGAAAGAGTGCTAGGGAGCCTTTTACACTGACAAGAAGACAAACCATTAATCAAAGAACTATTGTTGATGCTTAGAGAAATGGACAGTACACTCAGCCCCTCGTATGTGCAAAGGCGCTGTGAGCAGAAGGCATCATAGATACAGTATTCAGTACATGGCTGTGGGAACCTATAATGGTAAAACAGTAACAGCCAATCCTGTGGAGTAATGAAACTTTGATATGGAATTGGAACTGCCATGTATTGACTGCAGTTTTCTTAATGCAAGGAAGAAGAAACCAAAGGCCAGGAGCCTGTAAATTGTTCCCTCCAAGAAATAACAAACACAAGACAACAGAGAGCCAAATTCAAGATTTGTTCATTTTGAGATGCCTGGATGCACTGCATTTGAAAGACTGGAGCTCATAGGCAGTAGGAAATACTCTGAAGAAACCGTGAGTCAAAATGTTCACACAGGAATCCCATTTAGTTGTTTCATTTCTTCACTGTGTCTGCAAATAGTACATCATCTAATCCCACATTACTCCCTCAGAGGTGAAGGGCTCAAGACTGGACCACCAAATCCCACACAAGGATGGAAAACCAGCATACATACCTCAATGGCATGATTATAAAATTCCCAGGCATCTCATAGGGTTCAGATCCACAAATGTAGGCAGGACTGTTACTCTTACTGCAGCATTTCAACCACTAGACCTTAAGACGCTAATAATCAGGGGAAAATTAGTTGGCTTTAGGTGTTTTTGACACTTCAGCCCCTTGGACCTAATTTCACCACATGCCTTCGTACGATTTTTAGGTGCCTGGTGGTTTAGTGGGTTACAGTCCATAGTGAGCTAATTCCGAGAGGTGGTTAGGGTTTATAATTCACATAATGCCATGTAAGGATGCATAACTGGCCACTCTTTCCCTAAATGTGTGGAGTGAGTACCCTAGCCCGGGTCCACCCTTCTGTAATAGGGAAATAATGGATTGGAGGATGGACAGATAGATGAATGGATAGACAAAAAGCAGCTTCACACACACAAGGGTCTGCGTGTACCCTATTTTCTGTCTGATTTTTGCTTTGAAGTTATGAACATTTGAGCGTATCCTTCTTTGTATTTGATTTTTGCTCAATGATGATCCAGGTGTATCATACAATCACATACAGTATTTGCTTTGAGTTTTTCTTTGAGTGTATCGTA
>JAGKTI010014028.1:7500-22218 GCA_018397915.1 Birgus latro
CGATTCGCGACCCAGTCATCAAGCATAAGCATGAACTAGGTGCGAAAAATGACCAAAAAGTTCACAATATTTCACACAGCTCTACCAGGTTGTACGATGCAGTCTACCAATCACCCTTTCCGGAATGCTATATGCAGCCAAGGGGTTAAACTCCGATGAAGAGCTGATTCGTACTTTGACAGAAGTGAATCAAAATATGCATGTTCTTTTGTACTGGGATATTGTTGCAGCTACTGTACTGTACGCTTCCAAATACCATATATGTTTTTGTACATACTGGCTTGAACAGTACATCGTTAAACTGCAGTGAAGAGGTGGTCCTTAATTTTACATAACCGTTGCAATACATAATGTTTATTTATGTAGGGATATAGCTGCTATCCAGTCATACATTTGTGGCAGCTATATTACTGTACTGTTCCAAATGCTATATGTTTGTTACACTGGCTTGAGCTATGATTATTTAAGCTGCAATGAAGAGCTGATTCTTGTGCAAAACTGAACCTTGTAATACATATGAGGTGTTCAGAGTAAGGTAGTTTCATGCCAAAAATCAAATAGAAAAACACAGAGTTTGGGAGAGGTGTTGAAAATTAGAAGGTTGTTTGACATTAAAAATCAGATAGAGAAAAACGCAGTCAGCATTTGGGAGAGGTTTCCAGTATGAATAAGGTAGTATCATGCCAAAAATCAAATAGAAAAATACACAGAATTTGGGAGAGAAGTGTTCAGTATTAGGTGCTTTCACACTAAATATCAGGTAGGAGAAATACACAGTGTTTGGAAGTAGTGTTCAGCATTAGAAGGCTGTTTCATGTTCAAAATCAAACAGAAAAACACAGTCAGAATTTAAGAGAGGTGTTCAGTATTAAAAGTTGGTTTCATGTTAATAATCATGTAGAGAAGAATGCTGTCAGACCTTGGCAAAGCTTGACATTCCTCAGTTTGAAAGTAAAGCATTCAAAGCTGCCTGTTATAGTCAGTTTAATCTTATCTGATGAAACTGAATTACTTATGCAACTTGAATTTTAAGTTGTGGTTAAATAAATTAGGTGAGCTGTGTTTGTGAGGTAGGAATGAGTATCCTTGGTTACTAGTCAGATCAGTCCTATCTGACTATACTTGGCTGTCAACCGAGCTGAAAGGGGATTGGGAATCTGTCAGGGTAGAGGAAATGTTTTATACAGATTACAGATAGTGGAATTTGTTTTAAGACCCAGATATTTGCCATTGCTGTATTGAGCAGATTTATATACCAGGATCCCTTATGTTTACTGATTCATGTAGCCAGGAGAATTATCAAGACTTCTCCAGTGAAATGACGTGGAGGGGATTTGTTTGTGTTCGCCCCGTTTGGGATTAAGTTGTCTGGTTATAGATTGATACATAGATGGACAAGAAGTTTTCCTATTTTGATGTGACTGATATTTGTGAGTATAAATTTTTTGCTGATGCCGGAAGATTTTGCGTTATGAGTGATACAAGGCATTATTGCTGAAGGGGTTAAGCGGAGTAATATTTTCTGATGGGGAGAGAGAGGCAGACAGACAAACAGTGATGATTTTGTGTCTTATGGGTAGAGACAGACAGAGAGAGATGGATGAAATTGTAGTGAAGAAAATAAGATCATGGTTAATATTATAATGATCCCTCTCCAAGCAAGTAAAGAATCGTGTGTCTTTATTAATATTGAATCAGACACTCCAGTTGTAATCAAAGCAGTGTACTGATATTTGCTGTTGTTCCTGTCTCCGGATAAAATATTAGAACAGTTGAAAAATTACACTTAATGTCATATGATATACTTAGATTCATTGTTATGACGTTATCTTGTAGTGTTTTAAATTTCTACTTTTTTAGACATTCTCTCAGTTGTGCAATATTAACAGTGTACAGATTTACAGTGTTGTTATCTACAGTGCAACTATCACCTGTATTACATATGGGGATTTGTCTCCTTGTAAATATTTCAGTGTAATATCTCAGACATTTTATACCAACATGATGTACACGAGGAAACCATTTACAGCGCTGGGTGGTAACCATATAACCACCCATTTGTGTTCCCTGTGTGTCAGCAAGCCAGTTGGTGGAGGATTAGTGCCCCTCCCCGTAAAACAACTAACCCAAAGTCAAACAGCCACCCCTTACCAGATTATGGCATCTGGCTGTAGATAGATAGATGTACACAATAAATATCTCACAGGAGGGGTCCAGCCACACTCAGATAATCAATACCGCTCATAATGTCTAAGGAGGATTAATCTGTTTTCAAGTGAATGTACTGTTGGCCACAAGAAAAAGTATACACCTGTAGTCCTTGTTTGGGAGATTTGAATTGGGAACACAACTGCATCATCAACAGCACTGAGAAATGAAAGAATAACTAGCATCCTTAGTTGTTTCCCTTCATTTGTGTTATAATTATATTGATCATTAATATTTTATACTCTTGTGTTGTAGTTCTCATTCTGTCAGGTCTTCTGGCTCTCTGGATCCTACCTCACCTTGGGATGGGAAAGGTCTGGATGGCATTATTATTATTGTTGTTGTTGTTGTTATTGTTATTATTGTTATTATCATCATTAACATGTAATAGTCATCCACGCTGAAAGTGTGGAACGTGTTCGAGCGAGCGAGCTAACAAGTCAGGCAGTGCTTAATATTGTCTTGTGTGGCTCATCATCTTCCTCTGATTTTCTGACCTGAAAATACTAAAAAGAACTTATTAGATTACATTCACGTTACATTAGACCATTACTTCTTGTCCAGCCGGCTGTTATGCTAATCTGCTTTTAAAAAAATTGTTTCCTTGATTTACGGAAAAACCATTGGGAATTACGGGTTGTCTATGAAATGAAAATAATTGAGGATTTTTATCTGATTTCCAAATTGATGTCTGTCTTTCTTGTACTGTAATTTCAAAATTGGCTGAGATATCCAAAAAAGTTCACTACTGTATTAAAAGAGTTTTCCTCCCGACTCCTGCCCCCATTTCTTGCTGATGCAATAAATCTTTCACTTAGGTACATATGTCAGGGTTCCAACTGTGACTAAATTTGGTGTTCGAGCAAGTGAAGCAAGCGAGAACAATTTTTATTATTACTGAAAGAGTGGCCCGTTGAATTGGGCAAACTTAGGCTGTCTGGACGTTGGTACTCTTCACCCTGCTGTAGGGTGGGAAAGGAGGTCCGGATGATGATGATGATGAATGACTATTACTATTCCTATATATATACTATTGCTGTGGCTGACCTTAAATAAAATAATACTTACTCTAGATAAGATAGAAAATGGTGCTAGTAAGGAATATTTGACATGCCCTAAATGAGGAAGGACCAACAGGCATTGTAGGGCGTCAATTTTCTCTCATGTCGGATTGTGTTGCGTGGATTTTGCGCTGATAATTTTTAACCACGTGTACATTAAGCCTACACATAACCTGTGACAGTGTCTGTGTGAAGTGGAGGTGTAGCTACAAGTTCCAGCATTTAAGCATCACAGTTACATGGTCATTTCAGCTAATATTTGGAGGGAAGGAGAGACCAAGAATGAGGTGGAGGGATGGAGTAGAGAGGTATACGAGAGAGGAGGATGTAAGTTGGGGGGAGGCCAGAGACATGACAGGGGACAGGGTGACATGGAGGTGATTTGTTTGTGGCCACCCCTTATGGGATTGAGGCATTTGGCAGTAGGTAAACAGATGTCAGGGTTGTCAAGTATGCTAGACTTCTGCTACACACGGATGCTGTCCCAGGTTCACATGTTGCCATCTTCCACCTCACCAATTTTCTACACATGTTCCTGCACTACTTCAGACTCTAGCTGAGATTATTAGCTGTACCTACCTCTTAAAATCCATAGAGCATGTTTGTAGATTTCCTGACTAACATGGGTGATGTGCCAAATGCTAGACACACCCTCTTGTTCAAATTGTCTGTAGCAAAAGTATCAGCACCTTTCTGGTCTGAAGTATTTTATTTTATTTATTTATTTATTTTGGTGGGAGGGGTTATGTATTATATCCATTCAAGTATAAGCCAGAGGGATGTACATGACTTTAGATTATTTCACATAGTTATTATAGTACTTTGCCTGCACACATGAGCAAGGTCTGTGTTCCATTTTTCCTTATTGCCTTAGGTGAGAAAGTGATACTGCATGCAATAATCCTTACATATATATTGAGGGTGACTATTTAACTGTTTTAGCATCGGTGTTACACAAGTGGATAGATTTCTGTGCATTGTCTTAGCTTATTAGCAGCTGATGATGATTATTTTTATACTGTATCACATATTAATAACATAGAGTAGGGTTATAGAGTCCGTATGATTGTGGTGTAGTGATGGTGTGGATGGGACCAGGTGGCATAGAACAGTGATGGAAATTTGCTAGTTCATTATTCCTTTCTTCCTTCAAATTTATATACGTGGGAGGGAGATTTGTCATTGTAATCACCAAGCCAAACTATTAAAGTGTTTCCCTGCCCCAGAGTAAGAAGGAATTGTCTGTCTGGCTGATGTTTTACTGGGGTATATTCTGCTGTATAGATAGCTTTTTTAATAACAGCATACTTCAGTTTCCTTTAAAGCAATAATATTAACCATGTGCAGAAGTAAAGGAAGGAGAATGTGCAAGGGAAACTCACATACCTATGAGAATACAACCCCAGTACTGTATTTCAGAGTAAACTAGAAACTGTATGTGCATGCGTGTGGTCTACTGATACCAGACTTATTACGTGAAGGCATGACTGAGTGGCATGTGTGTACCTCTTAAACAGTTACTGTTTTAGTGATCTTAGTAGTATGTGTAGCCCCAGGTTCAACTGAAACGTGGACTTGGTGGACTGTAGGATTGATCTGCAGTTCCATCCTTCTTCTGGGGGATAGGAAAGTAGTTGAGGGACATTAGGATAACTAGGCAGTAGAGCCACCTGGTTTTGTCGGTGCCACCACATGAAGGCATCTCTCAGCATAGCCACATTGTATAGTTCTTGATAATTGGAGGTCTGTTTCAGATGTGACCCACTTTCAGTTCATGTAAAGACTAATTCATTGCCATGTTTGCCATTATTTTCTCACAATGCCTTTTCCATCCCTGTCTTCACCATTATTATATATGTCTTGTTTTGTCTACCATCAGTTCAATATCCTTTTCTTTCAAGTACAATATTTGCTTTTGTTTTGCCTTCATTTTTTTATCGAGCTCATTTACTACCTTTTTTGCAAATCGCTTTACCATCAGAACTGCATCATTGGCATACACACAAGTAAACAGCTTCCATACATTGCATATTTGATAAAAAAGCTGATAATTTAAGCTTTTACCAACTTATTCTTTGTAATGTCAAATGATTTGACTGAAATTTGGAAAGCACTCTCAATTATATTTAAATTTAGAAAACTAATATTGAAAGGATTAATGAAGCTATCTATGCCCTCCAGTTTGACAAATCTCTCGTAAGCTGAATAAAACTGTATGAAGGTAGTAAATAAATATAATACAGGAGTGAGAGGCTAACTAGGAGAGTGTGTGTGAGTGAGGTGGAAGGGGGGAGAGGAAGGATGAGATGGAGGGATGGAGTAGAGAGGTATATGCGAGGGGAGGATGTAAGCTGGAAGGAGGGTCGAGGGCAGCGAAATATCAGGGAACAGATTGACATGGAGGCGATATGTTTGTGGCCACCCTTTACAGGATTAAGGCATCTGGCTGTAGATAGATAAATACAAGAGATATGTATTTGTATTGAAGGGGCAACATATGCTATCTTATGCAGTAAATTGAGGTTCATTATCATGCTTGGTATTATTATTCTAAGCTAATATTCAGCTGGCCTTAATTTCCTGCTGTTTTTATTATATTTACTTGGTTTAGATGGTAACTTCCACTTTGTATTCAGTGCTTGGTTCTTGAGTTACCTGGTATGGTTGGGTGATGCTATTTGGCCTTGAAGCATTAGGTGTTATACTCTTTTTACTCTAACTTGGCCTAAAATTGCCATCTCTCCAACCTGATTGCTGATCCCTAACAACAGAATAACACTAGAATATCCTATTAATCATGAAGAAGCGCCATGGAAAGGATGTAGTGTAGTAGTATTGTCTTATTCTGCAACTGAGCTATGTGAACTAAGCCACAAAAAGGCGAAAAAGGCACCAAGTTAAGGTAAAAGGAGTATAGGGTACATTATGCCACTGTACAAATGAGAAAAGTTAACCATATGTGATGTAACCAGTAACCCTTTGGTCTGTATTCTTGTCAGTTAAGGAAGCTCCCTAACACCTCTTCCTTAGTAATTTATTTTTGGAGATGGATGGTTAATATCCTTTCATACATTATGTATACACAGAATGGTGATATATTAGGGATTTATATAATACAGAATAGGACAGTCAAGCATTATAAGCAAAATAAATCCCTTAGGAAGAGGTGATAGGGAGCATCATTAACCTATGAGAATATTGGCCTTTGTGTCCCTTACTGGAAGAAAGCCATAAGGTATTACCAACATTAAAATGTATTAATGGAACTCAAAGAATTAATTATGAAAACAAGACATCAACACAATATATGAGAATTAATTATGAAAACAAGACTTCAGCACAATATATGAGAAATATGAAAGCAAGACTTCAACACAATATATAACAGTTGCTTTTCTAATCCTAAATATGGAATCCAGTTCTATACTAAATGAAATCTTATGTTATTTTATGACAGACTACAGAGTAACAGTGTTAGCTGATTAGCAATTGTATATTGTGTGTAGGATCTATATAGGTGTTTGCTTGACAGCATGTCTGTTGGTGTTTCAGTATATTTGGGGAGGTCCACGGAGTAATGCTCAAGAACCAAAATTAAAACCAAGATGACAGAGGATACAGTAATCAATATTAGACACATGACACCTTTGGACTTCATCCATGGAATGCCTCATTATTTTCATGACAAATGTCCATGGAGGGGCCCCGGAAAAAAAAATCCATTGTCTAACCTCCATTTTTTCAGTTTATTGATTGTGGCTCATTTAACATTGCTCTTCGGATAACCTCACTTCATTTCAGAGTTTATGAAATACTGTAGCTGTGATTGGTGGTTGCAAGAGGTAGCCAGGACTACAGCATGTAAATATTTCCATGAGAAATGTAATGTTATGGATGTCTTTTAAAATGCAGATTGCATTTTTGTGATATAGAATTACAAGGAATTCCTTCAAAGATTCTGATCTCAGGCGCTTGTGTCAAGTGCTCAGTAGAGACGTAAATGTTTTGTACAAGAATCTCATGAAGTTTGCCAGGAGTAGTTAAGCTGTCTCGGTACCTTTCACTTCTCTTTTATATCAGCTTTGGTATTAGTTGTAGCCATTTGGAAAGTCAAAGCTGGGTGAATTTCATGTTTCATTATGCCAGTGATGATGTAATAAAATTGTACAAAGATTACATTGTGTCTCAGTTACCAGTTTACCTTTTCACTGTATACCTGTTGTCTGCTGCAACTTTTGTGTTATGTCCTAGCCTATCTGATCATTTTCACTGTACATATTTCTGTTTCTGTTCTCATAGGTACATATAAAAAAAAAGAAGATTCTGAACCATTACAATCATTAGAATAAAGGGAAAAAGACATGGTGGATATATTGCTTCAGATGCAAGAAGGGTGAAATTATTAAGTTAACCACCACCCTTCAATTCTGATTCTGACATGCATTTGGTGAGACATATGTAGAAGTTTTGGGTGATGGGAAAGAACTGAAAGTATGTAGTGCAGTGGAAAGAGCAATACACTGAGGTGGTACAAGCTTGTGCATAGAATTTGTAAAACTATGATAAGGAGAGTATATGGAACAGGTAACTGAAGATGTTGTAAGAAGGGCTCCAGCTGTATTAGGAGAAGAGAGTAGAACAATTAACAGGTGACAAGGGAAGATGAGAGTTTGAGGTACCATTACATCATTTATGCACCCATTTTTCATTGTAGGGTTATACTACTAAACTAGGGCAAGGATAGCAAAGAAGAAAGCTCTCTGCCTGCCCACCAAACGTTCCAACTGAAACCATCTGGAAGAAAGTGAGAGCATGTGACAATGTATGTGACACCAGGCACCCCCAGTCAGATCCTTGGCCTTCCGCTGCTTCCCCTTTCCCTTTTGAAATTTCCTCTTAGTTAATGTTTGCACACTTTGAACACATTCCTCCCCCCCTCAGGAACAGGGTTTATCCCTCACTGCCCCATCCCCTTTTGAAGCTTAGTGCATATGACACCTAATGTGTGGACGCTGTTTAAAACCCTTCCCCCCACCTCCTCCACCCCATGGTTAAGCTTGGCCTCACCCTGCTCCCCTCCAGAATAGGATTTGGCCTCACCCTGTCCCCCACTAGAATAGGACTAGGACTCACCCTGTCCCCCAGAAGAGAACTTGGCGTCACCCTCCGCCCCCAGAACAGAACTTGGCCTCGCCCTGCCCTTACCCCCAGAAGAGGAGTTGATTTCACCTTGTCCCCCAAGATTAGGACTTGATCTCACCCTACCCTCATCCCCACAGAATAAGGCGTAACCTCACCCTGCCTCCACAGAATAGGACTTGGCCTCCCCCCATTTGAGAAAGCTTACGTCACTTTCTAACATTCATGCTTTCATTTTATTCTTTGCATCTCCTGACAGTTTTATCCAATATCGGGTAGACTTTTATAACTGTTGGTGTTCAGTATAGCCCTAATAAGCCTCTTCAGTGCGAGAGGCCTTTCCTTGATTGAAGAAAATAGTGTCGCCAGGACTCTGGGGAGCTTGAACAGTGAATGAATATGGGAGTGTGAGCCATTTCACTGGCCGTGTTGTTGATTAGTTTCCCCCACCATCGTATTCTTTCCCTTCCTGGCCTTCTATACCCTCATCATCCAACCTGCTCAGGGAAGAGACGGGATGATGAGTAAAATAGTGTAGCAGTAAGAATACGCTGAGAGAGAGAGAGAGAGAGAGAGGGCTCAGATTCAGTGGGTTAATATCTGTATTTAATATAGCAAGAAATACGTTACTTACCCTTTTATTCAGTTTAATTGTAAATTATTGTTTGAAAAGTTGATAATATGTTCACGAAATTATCTATCTGAAATTTTAATGAATTGAAAAGCGAATGTTCTATGACGTCACCAGAGCATTATGGGAGGGAAGTTGGGGACGGGGGAGGTGAGTTAAAGATATATTTTTTTCTTTGATTACAGCGTGACTCGAAGTATTATTGTGGTAATTCTTATATCCATGTGTTTATTAGTATTTGGTGCCACTGTGGAGGGGTCGAGTAGGTTGTAATTTTTGGCTACAAGGAGGGTATACAGCGGCGTGTTTTCCCAGGTAACCAAGATGTCCCTTTAAACAGGTAGGCAGGTGCAAATTAAATCCCCATATATTCACCTCATCCGTATGTATTTTAAGGTTTAATATTGGTCTGTGCATGGGTAAGGATAGATTAAATTGGCTGGAAAAATGAGAGGATGCGTAATAATAATGGTTGTATGTTTTGATCGGTAGTAAAATTTTATTTACGTTGGCATTAAAGGGGGAGGCCAAGGAAGAGATGGAGGGATGAAGTGGAGAGATATATGGGAGAAGGGGGTGTGAGCTTGAATAGGACAGTGAAGTGGCGGGGGACAAGGGGACAAGGTGACATGGAGGCGATTTGTGGCCACCCCTTACGGGATTGGCCACTGGCAATAGATAGAATCCCTTCAACTCCTTCAGACGCGGTGATGCCCATTTTAATCTATTGCTAGTGCCAGAAGACGATTTTATTCAGCAGTAAAAGCCTCAGGTATTGCAGGGGTTTACAAAGCCACTGCCTAACCCTCCACTGAGAAAAATCTTCACAATGCTGAGAATGAAATCGTCAGGACATTGCAGGATCAAAAAAAAAAAAAATCCCACTTCATGGGCTAAACCAGTTGAGGTTGGAAAAAAAAAAATCACCTTCGCTGGGGCCATTTCTAAAAGACGATTTTTAATGTACAGTATTTTGAATATGCTCTGTTGTATGTAGCGTCACAAGGACATTATGGGAAAAGTTAGGCAGCTAAGGTGAGGTAAAATGGTGTTCCTTAAATACTAAGTTTCCCTTACAGTTATTATGTCAATTCACATGCCTATACAATCATAATAGTTTGGTGCCATTGTTGAGCAGTGGGGTTAAGTACATAAAGGTGTATTTATTAGTTATACGGAGGATATATTACAGTGTATCTTCCCAGGTGACCAAGATGGCCCTTTAAACCAGGTAGGCTAGGATGGTGTTTAAATCTTCTCATAGACTTGCCATCCATCCATATTAATTTTGAAGGCTGAATATGATCCCGTGAGTGGGCAAGCATCGGAGTTGAAGGGAGTAAAAAATGAGAGGATGTTAGTTGATAATGGGTGTTGTAGACCTTTGAATTTGTTGACAGTAAGGTCCAGAAATCCCTTTATAGGACCTGTACACGCTCAGGCCGACCGATAAATTTTTAGAATTTGCCCACGGTGGTTTTAGGTGTGAAGCCAATGTATTGTATACTGTATATTGTGGTGTAATTAAGTCTTTTGATACTGATTTTCATTGGAAATAGCACTTTTCATAATCTGTCTATCTATTGCCAGACACCATAATCCCGTAAGGGGTGGCCATTTGACTTTGAGTTATTTGTTTTACTGGGAGGGGCACTAACCCTCCACCAACCCACATGTTGACACATAGGGAGCATGTATGGTTTGGTTATATGGTTACCACCCAGTGTTGTAAATGGTTTCTTGGCTTACAGGAAACCATTTGGCTTGTCACTCAATGTAAAGCCACCTGTAAAGGAAAGAAAAGCAATAAGAAGTGACAGGATTTCCATGGCGATCATAATAGTCTTCGTAAGGGAAATAAGTGGCATTAACCCCTTTTTTATCCTTGATTTGTTTCCCCAGCATCTGGACACAATGGTGGACAGTTATTGAAAGCTGTGCAACTCTACCGAAAATAATTTGATTTTCCATTTCAGCATTTTTTATTGCTACTGGTAGTTCAGTTAGGTTAGGTATGGATATATTTTGTTAGATGTATTTTGGTAATGTAAGGGTAGGTTATGAATATGCAAGGTTAGGCTGATACACCTTCAGTAAGAAATATTGGTTGATTTGAATATGTTTTAGAGAGTCTGTCATTGCAGTTGAGAAAGAATCATGAGTTATAGGGCTGGTAAGTGCATGCCCTCGAGACATGCACTGACACCTAACTTTGCATGGACCTGCTCTGATATACCGGGCATCCCCATGTGAAGTATAAGCTCATTCCACTCAGCAGTGTGACCTGTAGAGGGTCCCCAGTGTCTGGCAAAAAGTCTGGCACATAAATGCATGAAGCTTCCATGCAAGTACAGGCAGACACCGAGATACAATACCCCGGCTTAGCAGTGGGGGTAGAATGTACCACCATGCCCCGCTGAACGATGGCGAAACCCCAGTATGATGATTTTTTTCTCTCTAATTGATTTTGATTATATTTTAGACAATTTTGAGTTTAGATTGATCTTTAAACTGTTTTTAGACTTAGATTAATGTGTTTTAGTCATAGTTGGGGTGAACATTGCCATACTGAGGTACAGTTTACCAAGTTAGATTTTTTCCAGAGTTATTTTTTTTGATTTTCAGAATTTATTTTTGAGTTTAGGTAAGTTATAACCTGCTTTTAGGCTTAGTTTAGCTTGTTTTAAAGCTATTTGGGGATTTAGGTTAGCTAGAAACTTGTTTTTGGACTCATTTGGGTGGGTTTAGGACTTGGTTGGGGGGGGGGACACCCAAGGCTCAAAAATGCATCCCAATACTGTACTTATTAAATCTACCCCGAGATGCGGTACCCCACCTAATAATGGGTTTTTACTTAACCAATTCCATCATTGAACTGGGATATGCCTGTATAATTTACACCAACGTTGTCAGCTCATCGTTCTGTCTCTTTTGATGTATGGCACTTCGAAATCTGAGGTAGTCAGATGTGGCCATACACACAGACAATGCTTAGGCTGTTCACATTGTATTATCGATGAGAAAATTAGGGAAATACTGTAAAATTTACAGTATTTCCTTAAGACAGGAATAAAATCATTTAATGATTTTGTTCCAGTCTCAAGGCTTAGCCTACATCCCCCATTTGACCCTTCAGATGGGGGATGGAAAAAGCAAGTGGAGCATATATGATGAAAGAGAAGGAAGAAAAAGAAGAAATAGTGAGAGAGTTATGTGAGGATGAGGCAGCCTGGAGGCGAATCTGTTTTGGCCATCCTCTGTACGAGGTTTCCCAGGAGAGAGCGAGATGTTGGAGATGATGATAAAGATTAACTTGGTGATGGTAAAAGAGAAGGAAAAGGAAGAGAAGTGTTTGAGAGAGTGAAAGAGGTATGTAGGGGGTTCTCAGGAAAGAGCAGAGTATTAGAGATGATGATGGTGATTTAACTGGTGATGGATGTGTAGTGAGTCCTTGATTACAAGGTCTGGGGGACTAGGATTGTGACAGAATACTTGGGAGGAAGGATGGGACTAAGATATATTGGTGTTTTGATGAGGAGAGGAAGATTGAGATGGTTTGGGCATGACATGAAGGTAAAAGTGTGAAAATTGTGGGTAGGGTTGCGAGACGCAGACCAAAAAAGATCAGGGATGAGGTCATAGAGTGTGACCTAAGACCTAAGAGATAAGGGACTGAATAAGGATGCTGCAAGAGATCAAGCAGCATGGACAGCTGCCATTAGGTGACCAGGGTCGACGCATGTAGGCATGGTGGTGCCTTTTTAAATACGGTAATATAGGTACCATACGGTGGAGTAGGTAAGAGGAAATTATTTCCTCATGCCATATTTTCTTGATATTTCAGCCTGCACCAGAACAGACAGAACCTGAACGAAGAAGTGGACGTCTTATTTCTAACCCGAGAGTTCCTGTACAAAGGCGATGATGCCTGTAGACAACTTTGTGCCAACACCCCAGGAGACACACACACAAGCAAGGACATGGTTATGGCTAAAGGAATACCTGTATTTGCACTGTAAGGTTAGTTGTTCATTATATCCATCTGGGGCTGAGTGTCATTATTGTTTAGTTTACACTTCTACAGTCTACATTTCCCTCTGCCTTCGACCTTCTGCCTTTTAAACACAATCTCTCCTGGGGTAGATTGAGATTATTTAGTCATGTTGATAGGATGGAGAATGGCATTAGGTGTGAAAGGTGAGAAGTGTGAACATTGAAGGTAGGGTTGCAAGAGGCAGACCAAAAAAGACTTGGGATGAGTTCAGAGATAAGGGACTGAATAGAGAGGCTACCAGAGATCAAGCAGCAGGGAGAGCTGGCATTAGGTGACCAAGGCCAGTGAATGCAAGCATGTTGGAGCTGTTATAAATGATACAAAATTATGCAAATGATTCTGATGTTAAACATCAGCATTCAAAATGGGGAGATGGCAGTTTTAGTCCTGGTTACAGCTAAAGTAGTTTAGTAATAGTTTCAGCCCCAGGCTTATATGAATATGAACCCAGTGGACTGCAGGCAGAAGTTGCCCTCCTCCTGCTGTCCACCATTCTTGTTTAAAGGGATCGAGAAGGAGTTTAGGAACACATGTAGAACCAGGCAAGTGATCCACTCAGGTATATTGATACCACCACATGAAGGCATCCATTTCCAGCAGCATGCTTCTGTTAGTAGAGATGTTAAAGGATACCATGATGGATGAATGTTGATATATAGGATAAATTGCATTGTACATCCAGCCATCCATTGTCCAAGCCTTTCAGTGCCATCAGGAGTGTAGGGGCTGGGCTGTGCAGTCATGACATTGAATTCAGGCAAAGGTGACCAGCCTCACTTACACCTGAGTGCCATTATGTGAGCAGTAAATCCCAACCATCCCTCAAATGTAAACCCTTACCACCTCCTCTGTTTGGAGTGCCTTAACCCAGTAGATGGCCAGGTGTCATCTGGTTATATTGTTACCACGCTGCATAATAAATGGCTTCCTGAGTTGCAGGAAACAGTTTGGCCTGTCACACAGTGTTGAGTTGCCTGAGGGTAACATTACATTTAGTGGGTTGGTGGTGAATATTCCTACCTGACATTTTTTTAAAATCTTTTACATTTCTTCCATGGTAGGTGTTATGCTGATGCTGACAATGATTTTCTTTCACAGGTTGCTGAGATGAGCTGCACTGATGCAAAACTCCTGCCAGCACCTGCCTGAATCCAGTGAGACCCCTACTGTAGGTTGTAGTGGCCGCACCCTCACCCACCCACATCCACTGCAGCCACTTCTGTTGGTTACAGTGGCCAATCCAGTGAGGCCACTTCTGTTGGGTACAGTGGCCAATCCAGTGAGGCCACTTCTGTGGACTGCAGTGACCAAAATTCTAGCCCTCATCCAGTTAGGCCACTTCTGTGGGCTACAGTGGCCACAACTCCCACCTACATCCAGTGAGGCCACTTCTGTGGGCTACAGTGGCTAAAATTCCCACTCACATCGAGAGGCCGCTTCTCTGGGCTATAGTGGCCAAAACTCCTGCCTGCAACTAGTGAGACCACTTCTTTGGGTTCAAACGGCCAGAGTTCTACCTGCATCCAGTGTGGCCATCTCTGTGAGCTGCAGTGGCCAAAGCTTCTGCCTGCATCCACTGAGGCCATTTCTGTGGGCTGCAGAGACCAATTCCCAACAGCATCCAA